>CAWUDS030003698.1:0-163749 GCA_963859935.3 Lathyrus sativus | reverse complement strand
GTTTGTCAGTGGAGGTTTCCAAATCAATGTTATCGGTGACTATGATGAAGATGAGGACCTGAGTAACCTGGTATTCAAGAGCGATGTAGCCTTGAGCAACTGGGAGGCTATAGAGATTCCTGTTATTTTCCCCATTTCAAAGTAATTTAACGTTTTCATTTATGTTTTCAAATCCATAGCTTTGCCCAAGACTATTGGATCACCTTGTAGGACCACCTTTCACTTTAAAAACAGTTATTAATAAATGCATTTTTTTCAAATGCCACTTTGTTTCATTATCCTTTTTCGTTTTCACCTTTTAAAATGAAATTGGCAATCTTTTCAAAAACTAAAAAAAAACATTTTTCGTTCTCTTGCATTTTTCTCTGAGCATTTAATAAAATAAGCCTTCCAACATGCAGTGACATTAAAAACCTTGTTGAATCCAATGACTCCCCTGTCTCTCTTGACTATGATACACCTATTTATCAAGCCGAAGATGAGGGTGAAGAGGATTTCAAAGTACCCACCGAACTGACAAAATTGGTTGAGTACGAGTACACAGAACTTCAACCGCACAAGGAGCAGGTAGATTTGATTAATCTTGGCACAGATGAAGACAAGAAAGAGGTCAAGGTTGGTGCAGTACTTAGGGCTGAGGTCAAATAGAGATTGGTCAAGCTTTTGAAGGAATATGTTGATGTGTTTGCATGGTTGTATCAAGATATGCCCGGTTTAGACATAGATATTATAGTTCACAAGTTTCCACTTAAGCCAGAATGTCCGCCTATCAAGCGGAAACTTCGAAGAACGAGACCTGACATGGCTTTGAAGATTCGAGATGAGGTTAAGAAATAGTTGGATGCAGGTTTCCTTGCAGTTGCGAAGTATCCCGATTGGGTTGCCGACATTGTTCCAGTGCCCAAAAAGGACGGTAAAGTCAGAATGTATGTAGATTATATGGATTTGAACAAAGCAAGTCCAAAAGACGATTTCCCTCTGCCACATATTGATACACTTGTCGATAATACAACTAGTTTTGCAGTTTTCTTGTTTATGGATGGTTTCTCCGGTTACAATCAGATCAAGATGATCCAGTCGACAGAGAGAAGACTACATTCATTACTCCTTAGGGAACCTTCTGTTACAAATTTATGCCCTTCGGTTTGAAGAACGCAGGGGCAACGTATCAGCGCGCCATGGCAACTCTCTTTCATGACATGATGCGCAAAGAGATTGAAGTTTATATGGACGATATGATTGCCAAATCTCAAAACAAAGAGGACCATTTGAACCATCTGTTGAAACTGTTTGAACGACTCAGGAAGTACCAGTTGAAACTGAATCTTGTTAAGTGTACTTTTGATGTTAGATCCGGAAAACTACTTGGTTTTATCATCAGCCAACGAGGAATCAAAGTAGATTGACAAAGTCCGAGCCATTCAAGACATGCTTGCTCTACGAACTGAAACACATGTCAGAGGTTTTCTCGGACGGTTGAACTACATTTCCAGATTCATTTCTAACATGACTGCTACTTGTGAGTCGATATTCAAGTTACTTTGTAAGGGTAAAACCGTCAATTGGAATTCTGATTGTCAGCAAGCATTTGAAAAGATTAAGGATTACTTGCAAGAGCCTCCTATCTTGATTCCTCCTGTTCTTGGAAGACCACTCTTTGTGTACCTTACTGTTCTTGAGAAGTCTATGGGTTGCGTATTGGGGCAACACGATGAGACTGGAAGGAAAGAGCATGCCATTTACTATCTAAGCAAAAAGTTTACCTATTGTGAAAACAAATATTCTCTTTTGGAGAAGACTTATTGTGCACTAGCATGGGCTGCTAGGCGTCTCAGATAGTACATGATTTGTCATACTACTTTGCTGATTTCGAAGATGGACCCAATCAAGTACATTTTTGAAAAGCCTGCTCAGACTGGAAGACTTGCCCGTTGGCATATGTTGTTATCAGAATACAACATCCAGTACGTACCTCAGAAAGTTATCAAAGGAAGTATCTTGTCAGATTATCTTGTCGACCAGCCAGTCGAAGATTATGAGTCTTTCAAGTTTGAATTTCCCGACGAAGACATCATGTTGATAAAGAGGGATTGTTAAGAGCCAGGTCCCGATGAAGGTACCGAGTCGGGTCTCTGGTGGAAGATGATGTTTGATGGTTCCTCTAATTACAGTGGGCATGGCATAGGCGCCGCTTTGATGAATCCGAAAGGGGGCTATACCCCATTTACAACAAGGTTAGACTTTGAATGCACAAACAATATCACTGAATATGAAGCATGCATTCTTGGCCTTGAAGCAACTATTGACCTCAGAATCAAACTTCTCGAAGTAAGTGGAGATTCAACTTTGGTTATCTATCAAGTGAAAGGTGAATGGGAGACCAAACATGAGAAGTTAATCCCGTACAGAGCTTACATTGTTGACATGATTGAATATTTTGATGAGATCAAGTTCAAACATGTTCTGAGGTCTGAGAATCATATTGCCGATGCTCTAGCCATGTTAGCATCAATGTGAAAGGTCATACTAGTTAATGAAGCACCACTCATTCGCATTAAACGCAAGACCGAGCTAGCCTACTGTCAGGTGGTTGAAGAAGATGAAACTGATGAAAAGCCTTGGTTTCATGACATTAAGAATTATCTGCTCAAGAAAGAGTATCCAGCTGAAGCTACCAATCTGGACAAGAAAACTTTGAGAAGACTGACATCCAGGTTCTTCATTAGTAACGACGTGTTATACAAGAGAAATCATGACATGGTTATGCTGCGATATGTTGACAAACGTGAGGCAGACATGTTACTTGAAGAGATTCATGAAGGGACCTTCAGAACCCATGCCAATGGGTATGCCATGTCTAAGAAGATCTTAAGGGTTGAATATTACTGGTTAACCATGGAATCCGACTGTATCCAATATGCCAGGAAATGTCACAAGTGCCAAATATATGCTGACAAGATGCATGTACCGCCCGCGCCGTTGAATGTTTTAACTTCACCGTGGCCTTTCTCAATGTGGGGCATTGACATGATTGGGACAATTGAGGTGAAAGCTTCCAAAGGTCACCAATTCATTCTAGTTGCTATTGACTACTTCACCAAATGGGTAGAAGCTGCTTCCTACGCCAACGTGACAAAGCAAGTTGTTTTCCGCTTCATCAAGAAAGAAATTATCTGTCGTTATGGAATTCCAATCCGAATCATAACAGATAACGGTACCAATCTGAACAACAAGACTATGAAGGAGTTGTGTGATAGCTTCAAGATTGCACATCACAATTCTTCTCCTTACCGTCCTAAGATGAATAGAGTTATTGAAGCTGCAAATAAAAATATCAAGAAGATCCTACAAAAGATGGCCAGGACTTACAAGGATTGGCATGAGATGTTACCATTCGCTTTACATGGATACAAAACCACAGTGCGAACTTCAACAGGGGCAACCCCTTTCTCATTTGTATATGGAATGGACGCCGTCCTCCCCATCGAGGTTGAGCTACCTTCCTTAAGGGTATTGATGGAAGCCAAGCTGGATGAAGCCGATTGGGTTCAAGACAGATTTGACCAGCTGGATCTCATCGACGAGAAGCGCTTAACAGCTATGTGCCACGGTCAGCTATATCAGAATCAGATGAAGAGAGCCTTCGACAAGAAAGTCTAAATCCGTGTGTTTCGCCGAGGAGAACTCGTACTCAAGAAGATCTTGCCAGTCCATAAAAACATGCGTGGGAAATGGATGCCCAACTACGAAGGCCCATTTGTTGTAAAGACAGTCTTCTCCGGAGGATCGCTAATTCTTACAACAATGGATGGTGAAGAGCTCGCTCATCCTGTGAACTTTGATGCAGTTCGAAAATATTATGCCTAAAGAAAAACAAAAAAAATACATACAGCTCGCTAAGTTGAAAACCCGAAAGGGCGGCTTAGGCAAAAATGAGCGTCCCGGTGGATTGAAAACCCGAAAGGGCGGTCCAGGAAAAAGTTAGGGACAAAGGCATTTCACTGCATCGGATGACACTGAGAAATCCAGATACATTCTATAGACGAGACCCATTCAAATCCAATCACTCCTATCGGAAGCAGGATTTTGGGTATTCTTAGTCGTTAGGGTCAGTAGGTGTCGTTGGATTCAATGTAACCTTTCCCATATTGCCAATTTCAAATTGTAATTTTTCCATGGAGCTATGCCTTTAGCAAGCTACCATTCCTTAATAAAATTAAACCTTTTGTATTCAATTTCCTTGTTCACATTATCTCTATTTCATTTTTGTTATGCAAAATGCCATTTGTTGATAAAATTTTGAAAGAGAAAAGTGTTTTTTCAAACTTAAAACTATTTTCTCGAAAATGCATTTGAAAAATAGAAGTTGCTTTGACTTGTGGAAATATTTGGAGGATCTCTTCATTCTCCAGTAAGTCTTATTGTTGCAGAAACAATTACGAACCATTGCCTCAACACTAGTCCCTAGCGAGACTTTAAGCTAACAACACTTTGGATTAACTCGGTAGTCTCCAGTGACCCTCAAGACTGCAGAGATCTCCCCAAGTATCTTCCAAATGTTCCGTGTCCTTGAGAACTCGCTCCCAGTGGAATCATTTGTGCCTCAGTGAAAGTGCCTTGCATTCCTCGGGAAATACTCCCTAGGAGATCGCTGTTTTCCCCAAGAAGTCAAGATACTTTCCCCAGGAATGTGGTGAATTTTCCTCAGTAAGTCTGATATACCTCTCTTCAGGGAAGTTTGATATATTATCCCCATGGAAGTTGGATGCACCTTTCTCCTAGGAAGCCGATGTATTATTCCCAGGAAGTCGCTACGCTTTATCCATGAAGCTGCCTAGCTCCCTATCTTCCCCATGAAGCAGATATTTATTTTATCCCGAAAATCTCTAATCCTAAGATTTTCTTTGGCTGATTATGATTCATGATAGCAATCCCTCCAGTGAAGTCATGATATCGTACTCTCCAATGAGGTCGTATCGTATCCCTCCAGTGAAGTCATGACATCGTATCCCCATGAGGAAGTCATGATATTGAGTCCCCAAATGGATTTATTTTCTCCCCAGAGAAGTTGGAACTTTGAAGCAAGATTAGGTTCCGCCATCCACCTTTTCCTATCCCTTGATAGAAGTACTATTGCAGAGGTCATTGGGTATCCCCGTCGAGATGTTTATTTCATCTCATGTTTCCTCCTCTCATCTGTTTTGTCAGCATAGGCATGTGCATGAGCATAAGCATGGCATTTCCATACACATTAACATACACATTAACACACACATTAGCATCTGTTTGTTTGCTATCCGTGTCGTCTTTTGGAGTTACCGCCAAGTAACTAGGTTTGTCCATTCTCTCCAAGTAGATCGTCAGGCCTAAGCATAAAATACCTATTACTTCCAGTTTCCCCATAGAGTTCAACCCTCGTGGACGATGGTTATTTCAACTATCTTTCCACGCTAGGATAAGATGATACCCATTTAAGTTCTTTTCCCCAATGGAGTCTTGTTTGACAAATTCTTTCTAGCTCGATTCTAGATTTAAACTTCGGTCCTGTTGGTCACCAAACCTACTTGGACGTGCATTTATTTTGCACTATCATTCAAGAATACATTTTACAGCGGTACGCGACAGTTCTCATCTGAGAAGCTTATCATTACACCTTACATGGTAAGCGACCGTTCTCATCTGAGAAGCCTATCATTATTACATTGTTCAACCCCGATCAGCGATTGTTCTCGTACAAGAAGCTTATCATTACATTACATTACATTTTATAATCGATTAGTGACAGTTCTCATACAAGAAGCTTATCATTACATTACAACCTTCATTACAACCTTAATTACATTACAACCTAACATTACATTTTACAACCTCTACAAGCAATTCTCATTCGAGAAGCTTATCATTGCTACTTTTGCAAATAAGCGGTATTTCTCGCTTGAGAAGCTTATCCTATCTTCATCATGACTAGCAGCAAGTGGCCATCTCCATCGAGAAGCTGGTTTCCATTGCCCTTTCATCTTTAAGAGTGGGGAGGTTTAAACTGAATCATATTCAGGGAGCAACAGACCTTGAAACGTGAAGAAGTTTATTTCACCCTTTAGTAAAAGAAGAAACTGAATCATATTCAGGGAGCAACAAACCTTGAAATGTGAAGAAGTTTATTTTACCCTTTAGTAAAAGAAGAAACTGAATCATATTCAGGGAGCGACAAACCTTGAAACATGAAGAAGTTTATTTTACCCTTTAGTAAAAGAAGAAACCGAATCATATTCAGGGAGCAACAGACCTTGAAACGTGAAGAAGTTTGTTTTACCCTTTCTAAATGAATCATTTAGTTAAAGAAGAAACTGGATCATTTTTTGATCATGGAAGCTTATTTTCATCAGACAAGCGACAATCTCTTTATTTGAGAAGCTTATCTGATTATGGTATGTAAGTCCCTTCCAACGATAAGTGGCATTTCTCTCCCGAGAAACTTATCAGGGTATCCTCTCATTAAATTCCATTTATTGTGGCATACAGCAGGTTTTGCCATGTGTCGCTACTGCGAAAATCAGGTGCCGGCAATGACAGTAGAGTCGCCACCTTTCGTTATTTATCCCTCAGAACGGGAAAGGAAACGATCGGAAAAACCTGACGAAAAGGTATAAGACAAGGTCATCGCAACCATTGTCTGGATTCAGGAGTCGGTTACGCAAGGGAAAGGTATTAGCACCCCTCACGTCCATCGTACTTGATGGGATCCACGCTTGTTGTGTTTATCTAACGGGTGGGTTTAGACTATCTACGCTAAAGGTCTGGCCTAAAAAGAAAAGAAAATGACTCGGCAAAGTATCGCACTTTATGCCTACGTATTCCCGTCTGGAACGAGAAATCAGAGTCAACGTAGTTCGCCTAACTACGGGTAAAAAAGGGGGGAAGGTTGCTCGCCAAGATATCGCATCTCGTGCCTACGTACTTTCATACGGCACGAAAGATCAGAGATAACGTAGTTCGGGCTACGAAGAACACAGGTTTGTTTAGCATCTTTTATCCAAGTAAAGTTAACAATCAGTTCCAGCTGTTGGTGTTTGTAGCTCGATCCTTGGAGACTTAGGCGTTACCGTTTGCAGTAGAACTGAAAGTTAACAGAACTCTCTTTACGCAAAGAGTTTTCCTGATTAATGGTCCAAGAGGACAAAAAAGATATTTGATCTTTGTTTTCTGTTTTTTATGGAAAGAAGTGTTTTTTAGTTGTCTGTAGTTTGTACAGCACTAGAGACTATGACTTAGGAGCGAATGTGTCGCATATCGTCCAAAGGACATATACTAACACTCTAGACGATTGAGAGGAGACCGCTCAATCATCATTTCCCAAGTAGCTTAAGGCTCGTAAAGCGCTTGTACTAACTTGCCATTATTATGTTTTTTACTGTTGTTTGAGATAAGAAGAGAAACAGACTCTCTACAGAGAAACTGACTCGATCCTACAGTTATCATGCAATATTCGTCCTACGGTTGAGGTTAGAGGGAAAACTAACTACTGTTATCATGCATGGTTAGAATCCTAATGTCTGTCATAACTTCTCTTGAACAAGAGAAGTCAGAGCTCCTAAGGGAACATGGCAATGGAAATCAAACAGTAAACAGGAAAACTGTAAAGAAATTACTATAAAGATGCATGCAATGCAAGTGAGGAAGGAAATATGTGTGGGGCATAAGCCTCCACAAGCTCATCTCAACCTCAAGCCAGATATGAATAACTGCAAAGATAGTAAAAGAAAGTAAATGCAATCAAACAAACCACAAACCACACAGGCAAGGGAGCTGAGCTCTACCAAATACCATCAAGCAAAGCCATACAGTAAAAATACAAGCAGAAGGAGAAACTCAACCTCTAATGCAATACAAGCAAGGGGAGAAGCTCAACCCTTAGGATGCTCTTAGGCCTATTCAACTACATGACCTAATCTAAATGCAACACACCAATCAAGTCACGTCAATACACATCAATACAGTTAAACAAGAAGAAAACAGACAGGGAAAACAAGCCAGCAATCTCCACAGCAGAGCAATCTTCTGGAAGCAATCCAATCCAAAGTCTGTAGCTGTTCTTCAAGTCCACCATCTTCAAGAGAAGGAAAGGAATCCGCAACAAGAAATCAAACAAGCTGCTACCCTAAGGAAGGAAGTTGGGTGTTGGGAGGCTAGGGTAAGGTCCACAGGAGCTTATCCCAGGCACTCAACCAACAAAAAGATCTTTGGGGAAACCTAAGGGTTTGGCTCCTTCAAGAGGTGTGCCATATTCCCACCACAGGAGGGACTATGCTACCTCAAGAAGGTTCCTAAAGAGGAAAGAATGAGGGAATTTTAGGAGAATGGACATGAGAAGCAAGGTAAGTTCCACAGGAACCTGCCACAGACACTCAACCAAATCCATTTCCTTTAGAGAGCTTGCTTAGGCTCAACTCCAATGTGAAAGGCAGGGAATTCCTCCATAGGAGGAATTATACCCACAATTAAGCAAAGTAGTGCTTGAAAGGTAACTAACCCTAGGGAAAGATCATCACCTACTTGAATCACTAAAGAACATCAAATGTTATCTCCTAATGATCACATATTCTAAGGTCAATTTGTAAAATGGGGAACTAAGGGAAAATCAATCCTAAAAATTCTAAGGAAAATACTACAACATCTTATATGTGTTAACATTCCATGGTAGAAAAATCAGAAGCTAAATCTAAACCAAAATGCCCAAATTAAATCCAAAGCTTCAAGGATATACTAAAGGAATCACTAAAGAATACTCCTAAACAACTACCCTAAAATCCTATTTAAAATCATCTAAAAAATCCAACAAAAATCACATAGCACCATCAACATATATACAGCCAGCACAAAAAATTCCAAGATCAAACTCCAAAATATGAGAGAGAAATAAAATCAACAAATTCAAAACAACATTATTTCATTATTACAAGTGCACTAACAAGAAAATATGAAATAAAATGGAAAATGCATGGAAAATTAAAATGAAAAGCATGGTAAAATCATGAACATCTAAATCTATAATCACCATTTTTTTCAGAATTTATTCATGATATTTACCATTTTTTATGAATTAATTTCAATAAGCAATTAAACTAAAAAATAAAAGAAAAGAACTAAAAGAAATAACATGAGAGGGGTTCCAACAGCAAGGAAAACAAGGCACATCTCGCCTGGGCCCAAAAGGGGGTGTGGGAATAGCACCTGGGCGCTAGGCCCAATTGATCTTAATTCAACAAAATTATTATTCTCACAATAATGTCCAGGGAGGTGTATCTGGCAAGTATTTCAAGTGAAATTCAAACTGGGCCTAGCAATGGGAGGCGCGCATAGCATTAAAACCAAAGCCCAAAACCAATTAATTCATCTCAATTCAATTTCAATTAATAAAAAAAAAGAACCACGCAGGGAATCGACCCCACGCACTCATGGTTCACATAGCGCGCTGCAAGGCTTGAGATTACTAACTAATTGAAACGACGCGTTTCAAGGAAAGGTGATGTGGCGCGCTGGCTGCCCTCGGATACAAGGACTAAGTCCAATTTCTCATCACGCGTGGACGGTACAGATTGTATCTTCTCCAATTTGAACTTCTACAAGTTATAAACCCGCGTGCAGCCCCCATGCCGGACGGGAAACAGAGCTTTTCCGGTGAACTTCAAACCATCATATCTCTCTCAATAATCAATCAAACGCAACGATCTTTGAACGAAAATTGCACGAAATTTTACGAGGATTACAAATATCCTAATAGATTACACTAAAACCTCAAGAATCAAGAATTATACATCTCAACCGAAAACGTATCCAATCCTAAATTGTCACTATTCCTCAAATTAATTGCCCAGAAATCATCTATGACCTAAGGGAAACCTAACCACATGATTCTAATGCATTGAAAACGCAAGAATTGAGTGCAATTTCAAGAAGAAAAAACCTGGTTTCAAGCTTCGATTTGAGGCGTTTCTGGCTTGATTCTTGCTCCAAAACGTTCCAGATCCTATCAGTGATGATGTTAGAAGAAGATTGAAGCTTCAATTGCACTTGAAATGGCCTCAATCAGAAATTTGATCTTTCACTTTTCTCCTCCAAATTCCAATGGCAAACTCTGATCTCAGCAACAATGACTCACCAACCTTGTTTCTGATGAGTTCCTAAACACTTATAGAATGATTTGGAAGCTTCTAGAGGTAAGGCCCAAGCCCAAAATCAAAAATCCATTTCCAAATTTTTCTCCAAAAAGTTTCAATGGTGATGTCCAATTCTCCTTCAATAACTTGCTTGGGAAGCTTTGGTCAGCTTGCTGAACTATCCTTGAGTGAAATCAGACCACAAAGAGCCTCCAATTTGCCTTGGTGAATGATTTGTGTGATGTAACTTATATGTGAAGAAATCTTATGAAAGGCCACGAAGCATACTTCAAATGAAAAATCCACAATTGCCAATGTCTCTAAAACATGGTTTCTGATTAAAATGAGTGGTTATTTGACTTGTTTTGGTCCCATAACCATTTATTTCAATTTCCCACCAAAAATGCCTTTGAATTTCTCTTCTTTCAAAACCACTTCAAACCAATCCTTGATATGAGTCAAACCAATTCACCATGAGTTCTTGGCTAGCCTAAAAACCACATTTTAAACAAGTTCCATTATGAACAAAAATCCATTTGACAAGTGCAAGTTGGAGATTTTGACCTATGATTGAAAATGGCCTATAATCTCACTTTCCCAAAATACCCCTGACTTGTAAACCTCATAACTTGAGTTCTACAAATCAGATGGAAGACTTCTAATAAAATTTGGAAAGCTAAGATAATGAGGAACAACTTTCATGTTCACCAAGAGTTCAGGTGAAACCTCCTAGGTCAAAAATAGCTGGGAAGTCAGATGATTTTCACAGACAAATTTCAGATGCATCTGAGGACCTGTAACTTGTCTGGACCATAAATTGAGTTCTATAAATCCAATGGAGGACTTCTAGTACTCAAATTAAAGCTATAAACATGATCTACAAGTTTCATGTTGGCCAAAAATGTATATGAGGCTTGCATCTTGACTTACATGGCTTGGAAGTTTGGCACTAAATAGGGGATTTTACCCTAGGAACCCTGACTTAGCAACTCCAACCACTCTTGATTCTTCTCAACTTGATCTTGAAACAATCTCTCATATGCCTCAACATATCATTTCATGATTTCAATTACCTAGAAGTAGGCTTTGATCTTCTTCAATTGCTCATTTTGACCTAGAGTTAACTAGATGAAACCCTAGTTGCATCCATTTCAACTGTGGCTCTTGCACTTGATAAAATGACTTGATTGAGCTCCAACATGACCTTAAAGGAACTCCATGAGCTCTACCCACACATTCTCTCCTTGATAAAGGCCTTACAATCCACTGTTGATCTTCAACTGGCTCCAAGTGAGGAGATGAGCCCCATACCAGCACTCAAACTTCTCAAGAACTCAACCCTCTGTCTAATGACCCTGATAACTTCTTAAGCTTGAATAATACCTCTGGTTAGGCTTCTCTTGACATGTATCACACTTGATCCCCTGTTAAATGAAGGATGCTATGTTATGCAAATGCTAGAACTATGCTATGCTAATGCAATGAAACATAAACCAAGTGATAAAAAGGTTAGGCAAATTTTGGGGTGCAACAGCTGCCCCTATTCAAGAGGCTTGGAGCCGACGGGGTGAGAAGCGAACGACTTTCAAACAAGCGAGGTAGAAGACGGTTGAATACCAGAGAACCCAGAAATTTGCCAACTGTAGAAATAAACTGCGCAAAAACTGCTTAGAAAGCAATATCCAAAAAACTGAATATGGTTGTCACGGCAACAACTGATCCATCCTCTGATAAAAACTGACTTAATTTCATCATCAACCACCTGCGTGACGTCATAGGCATCAAATCAACAAACTGGATTAACACCATCAATCCTCCCGAACTATGTCACCATAAGCCGGCATCGTCAAAAGACTATATCTAAATATCATCCTCGACCTTCTATTTCCGAAGAAGCGGGATAAAAGCACTGAATCAAAGTGCTAGCCGTCGAACCATCACGTTGACCGTTGAGCCATCACGTTAACCTCCCATTTCCGAAGAAGTGGGAAAAGCAATAAAAGCGCGAGCCGTTGAACCATCACGTCAACCAAATCCAAACTCAAAGTGCGAACCGTCGAACCATCACGTCGACCGAAGCGCGAACTGTCGAACCATCACGTCGACTGTTGAACCATCATGTCAACTATTGAACCATCACGTCACCCAAAGCATGAACTCAAAGTGTGAACGGTTGAACCATCACGTTAACCAAAGCACGAGCTCAAGGTACGAACTGTCGAACCATCATGTCGACTGTCGAACCATCACGTCAACTGTTGAACGAACTCAAAGAGCGAACCATCAAGTCATCATGTTGACTGTTGAACCATCACGTCAACCAAAGCATGAATTCAAAGTGCGAACGGTTGAACCATCATGTCAACCAAAGCACGAGCTCAAGGTACAAACTGTCGAACCATCACGTCGACTGTCGAACCATCACGTCAACTGTTGAACCATCACGTCAACTGTTGAACGAACTCAAATAGCGAACCATCGAGCCATCACGTCGACCGTCGAACCATCACTTCGACCAAAGCGCGAAATGTCGAACCATCACGTCGACTGTTGCACGAACTCAAAGAGCGAACCATCGAGCCATCACGTCGACTGTTGAACCATCACGTCAACCAAAGCATGAATTCAAAGTGCGAACGGTTGAACCATCACGTTAACCAAAGCACGAGCTCAAGGTGCGAACTGTCAAACCATCACGTCGACTGTCGAACCATCACATCAACTGTTGAACCATCACGTCAACCAAAGCATGAACTCAAAGTGAAAACCGTTGAACCATCACGTCGACCGTTGAACCATCACGTCAACCTTTCGTTCCCAAGGAAGCGAGCATACGCTAAATAAAAGCGAGTGTCGTCGAACCATCACGTCGACTGTTGAACCATCACGTCAACCTTTCGTTCACAAGGAAGCGAGCATACGCTAAATAAAAGCGAGTGCTGTCGAACCATCACGTCGACCGTTGAACCATCACGTAAACCTTTCGTTCACAAGGAAGTGAGCATGCTAAATAAAAGCGAGAGCTGTCGAACCATCACGTCGACTATTGAACCATCACGTCAACCCCTCGTTCACAAGGAAGCGAGCATACGCTAAATAAAAGCGAGAGTTGTCAAACCATCACGTCGATCGTTGAACCATCACGTCAACCCCTCGTTCACAAGGAAGCGAGAAAAGCACTAAATAAAAGTGCAAACCCAAAGACTTGAACAAACAACTCTGCGGGGAAATTCTGACGACGGCCGTCAAACACCCATTTCGACAACAGGTAACAACTTCAAGATTCTCAACACTGATGTACAACAGCCTGAAGAATACTTCGCTGGGGAAGAAGAGAAACTTAACCAAGCAACTCTGATGGGGAAAAACTCTACTGGGGAAGTCACGCGCAACAACTCCTAAAGTTTAAACCATGAAATCTTTTAACGCTGACGTAACAGCAATCTGAGAAGAACTCCGTTGGGAAGAGAAGAGAAACTTAACCAAGTAACTCTGCTAGGAGAAGCATATGACAGGGCGAACACTATCATCGCGTATCTCGCGCCACAACTCTGAATATCTGGACACCTTCCTGAATAATAATTTCAAATATCTGCAGGGAAGAATCACCTGAAACAAGGAGGTAACCAACCTGGCTTATGTTTCAAAATGCATATGTTTGACAATGGCGTAATGCTCCATACAGCATGGAAATGCTACGCGTTTGGGTAGATGCAAATATGATGATATATGCAAATGCAAGGAGGTGCTTCAGCAAAATAAATGCTGAAGACAAAGCCGAATCCGCTGGGGATAACCAGGTATCATAGAACTATTCCAGCAAAATAAATGCTAGAAAGGTGAAACCAACTCTGCAGGGGATAACCATCCTGTTGGGGAATAGCTCATAAGCCCTGAGTTGCGCACTCTGCTGAGGATGATCATCCCGTCGGAGGAAAAGCAACCTCCTAGAGAAAAGAAAAGGAAACCCTGCTCGGGGATGATCCTTTCAAACCACTGATCACCTGATCATGCTCTGTGGGGATTAACCATCCTGCTGGAGATACTCAACTGGGAATCGATTTGCATACTCTGATTGTACTCTGCGAGGACTCTCTGGGGAGTAAATATGCGCATAACCAAACACCATGAATGCATCCTCTGCTGGGTATATCGATCTCGACCCTCTGGGGATGACTTTATCCTACCGAATAAGTCAATCCTGAATCGCTGAGGGTACTCTGATCCTGCGCAGACGCAATCCCAACTCTTCTGGGGGTAAAAACTTCAACTTTCGTCTGCCGGGGATGAAAAGCAAATTTCGTCTGCTGGGGAGGAATAAGTTTCACATAAAGCCTGCTCTGGCTGGGGAACATGATCCCTTGGATATCTGCTGCAAAGGTGACCATAATGCCCCAGTCCAAACATTTCAACTTGAAAAGACAAACTTGCCACCAACCGCAGACTTCGAAATGGCTTGCCCCTAATCCTGCGTCAATTTCTGATAAACTCTGATAAAACAGAGAGGAATATTTCCTTCGCTTCTACTTTTGCTCCCAGCTCGTGGGATCTTCGTAAAAATCTTCCCCTAAGAGGGTACTGTAATCTCCGTACCCTGATGGTTAGATACGAACTACTTTTGCGTTTTGAACCTCGAAGAGGTGCTTCAGATTAACCGCCTTCTGATCAACAATGGCTTTTGTGCTCTTAGGGTGGCCTGCCCCAGTCTTGCAACGACTTTGCCCCTGATTAGCTGATTCGTGGAGCAATACTTTTAGCTGCGAGAGATTTGCTGAATCTCGACCTAATTGCCCCAGATTAACCATTCCTGGGCGGCTGCTCTTACTGGGGGTTATTTGATATAGCTGGCCACAACTTGATGGAGTATTCAGGCATTCTACATTCTATCCCAATCAAACTTTCTACTGCGGGAACTTTCCTGCCGTCAAAAGCTTACTCGCAAGTAAGACAAACTATTCTGCATAAAAGATATATTAAATGCAATGCATATGACAGTTTTGAAATCCAAGTCTGTTCACTGGAGAAAAATTTTATGACATATAATAAACGAATCAACTATCAAAATATCAAAATTAATACAACACTGCAAGAGGAATCCTTTTAGGAGTCAGTTTCGATGCGGTCTTTACCGAAGTATGCTCTCGAACTAAACCTGTTTCAATTAGGACTTTTCCAGGTTGTAACGTGGTCAGGTTCACGGTTTAAGAAGGAAAGGATAAAGGCTCAAAATTTATTTTAACCCACCCGTTCACCTTGATGTTCTCCAATCCTACGTTCGACTAATTCGACCCTAGCGTTTACCTCTTAAAGGTTGTATAGGAGTGATAGTTCAGGATATCACACATTCTTCGGAGTGACAGTCATTCACTATTCGCCTTTTGGGACCTGGAGTCACACGACTTGTATTTTCGAGAATTTTTCTTTTGCAATCCGGTTCTTTTTCATTTTCCCTAACTTTTGCCTGGACTAATTCTTTTGAATTTAAAGTCCAGCGGATACCCTCATTTTTGCCTAAGTCGTTTTCAAGATTCTACTTAGCGGGCTTTTCTTTCTTTTCTCTTTCTCTTTTTCGTACAAGTCGTGTGACACTGGTTGTTTGACTTTTTGAGGAATAACGTGACTGTTTCACTCTTGACGTTTAACCATTGTGGTTTTTTAGGCACGACCTCTAGAGGTGTGATTGATCTTCGAACGGATACTCCTTTCTGCAATTTGGACGCTTGGTCAAATTAGCTAACACCTACCCTGCCCCGGGTTAAGATTGAGGGTTTTTCATTTCCAGAAAGAACTCCTACTACCAGGCTCAAAGGGGTTGACAAGGGATTATCTTCCTTATATCTCCGGTGTTTGGGGATTTGAAACAATTCATGTACATCATCAACAGGTTTCATTCAAAAGCGTACAATCGGGAGCTCTGCGTCTTTTGATTTTCGTCATCCTCCCCGGGTTCCACTTAAACAAGCGTTAGAAATAAATGAAAGCAATAGAGTGAACACGAATGGATTAGTTCAAATCATGCATATTTATTTCATTATCAATATCGATTGACAAAACAACAAGTTTTACAAGCGAAAATTTGCAATTCTAACAGGAAAGAAACTACAAATGCATAAAGAAATGACAAGATAAAACAAAGGAAAATGCCATCTTCCGAGAACCGGGCTTTCACATTTATCTTGCTGCTGAACCAGCCATCCTCCAAGTTTCTTATTGAAACCACTCTGCTTAAAACAGCAACCGGGTGAACTGTCTCTTTGACTTCATTGGGTTTTGCATATCACACAAGTTTGACTGGTAACGATAAGGCTGCTGACCCTGGAGAGGTGAAGTTTGTTGCAAAGACTGGACCGATTGTTGACTTTGAACAAATTGCTGATTCTGAACAGTTGAACCACATGGAGGTTGAGTCTGAATTATCAGGGACTCCTTTTGTTCAGGCACTTTCATCCTCAGGCTTGATCTAGGCACAAGCAGCAATTGAGGACAAGGGGATTCAGACACCATTGAGTCCAGGATATACTCCTGACCCATTGCAGCTTCAGAAACATCCACCATCATGGCAACAGTTGGAATAGAACCATTAGGTACAGTTATGCCGCTTGGCGTGAATTCAACAGCTTTTGAGTCAAACAGGTCTTGAACTTTATGCTTAAAAGCTGTACAGTTTTCAATGTCATGCCCCGGTGCCCCAGAGTGGAAATCGCAATGGGCATTCACATCATATTCTGGTGGAGGGATACCAGTAGGCGGAACCAGAGTCTGAAGTTTGACCAATTGAAGTTGAAACAGGACCTGCAGCAACTGAGCATATGTCATTGGGATCTGGTTGAAAGTCCTGTCAGCTAATTTTAACCTCTGAGCGTACCCCTTCCTGGTCACATGGTTATCTCGAGCAGCAATGCGTTGGAGAGCAAAATTTGCGGCTCTTTGTCGCCTATTAGACATCGGAGGCTTATCAACCCTGGGCACAGGTTGCACATGCACCGGTTCCACAGACCCGAGTGGATTAAGCATCTTTATTGCGGTTTCAGGTAGCTGATCATCTTCTTTCCTGAGCACATCCTTTAACACCTCCATAATCAAACCCACTTGGGTCTTCAGCTGAATGTTTTCCTCTTTAAGCGTCTTCTGCTCCATACACAACTCTTGCATGTCTCTCGTCATTTGCCCTAGCTGGCTTCGGACCTCAATCAACTCTGCTCGTACCTGTTCCATAGCCTTGTGGGGACTTATGTAATCTTCCTGACCGGATCCTGAGATAACCTGCATCAACATAGGGTTAGGAGACCTAGTACGAGGCACCTGCTATGCAAATGATTTATGCAAATGCAAACACGTATCCATGCATTATGAGGAAGTCCCCCTCGATTCTAGCTCCAAGACAAATAAAGTCTACCGTCCAATCATGGAAAAGAAATCCTCATATATATATGTGGAAAGCCCGCGTGGGTAGCGTATAACAAAAGCAAAGTACAACTGAAGCAGCGACTTGACCCCAACCAACAAGCCTGGTGGTGATCAGCATATTAATATAAAAGGTACAAAGAAATACAAAGAAAATTAGGTGCGGCCACAGACACGAAAATCCTCTAGTAGCTTCTTCATATCAGGATGGTCAGGATGAGTGAGCAGGCCCTGAATCAACAGATCCCTTTGCCTGATGGCATTCGGGAGGTTCTCAGCAATGCTCCCACACACACCTTCCTCAGAATGGTTCTCCACCCTACTCCTTTTAGCGTCAGCCCGGAGTTGATAATCCAGTAAGTTCGCTTTGATCTCAATCATCTTATATTGGACATCTCGTTGGATTGAGGCTTCAACCTCTATCTTCTTGTTTTTGGCCTCAACATGTGCTTCCAGCTGGACTATCTGCTGCTTCAGCTTTTCTTCCCTCTCTTTGTGGCTAGCCAAGGTACTATTCCACAGCTTCTCGGACTGGGTCAACTTCCGGTATACCCTATCCAGATCCTGCTTCTTGGTGGTCAATACCCCGTACACTGCCTTTAGGTCCAACCCAAGACGCTCTCTAGCATCGATCTCCTTGGTCAAGTTAGCACCCAGGTGGTCGATCATCTCTGTCTGCCTCTTGCAGGTGTAGACGGCTTCATTCTTTTCTCTTCGGAGCTGAGCGATCTCATTTTCCAATTCTTCATTGGCTTTGACTAGCTCTGCATTCTTGGCTTGAAGCTGTTCGTACTTATGGATCTCGATCATGGTAGGCTCTGAAGGTTCATCTTGTTTGACAGGAGAAAAAGGCATCAACACTTTCGCTGCTCTGTTACGAATCCAGTCCACATAAGGAGGATAAGCTTGATTATTGCTTTTTCCTAATGCGGTCTTTCCCTTTTGATGAACGTTGTTCCAAGCATGTTCAAACCTAACCAGATCATCCCCTTCTAATGCACCAGTGAGGTACAGAGATTCCTGTACCTCTTCATCCTTAGGAGGGCCCCTCAAAGCATACCCGAATTGTCTGATAGCAACGGATGGATTGTAGTTGATACAGCCCTTCCTACCCACAAGAGGGACATTAGGAAAGCTCCCACAGTTGTAAATAATTTCACTCCCCAGACGATCTCTATCAAACCAATCGGTGTCTTCGGCAGACAAGCTCATCAGTCGCTCTGACCATTCCTTCGTCTCTGCCGTCTTTATAAAAGGACCATCCTTCGGTAGATGAGTGACAAACCATCTGTAGAACAATGAAGCACAACAGGACACACCCTTGCCTCTTCTATTTCCGTTTTTGTAGTGCACCGAATGGTACACGTCTCCGAGCAAGGTTGGGATTGGATTCTTTGAGACAAAGATGCGAAGAGCATCCACATCCACGAAATTTGGGATATTTGGGAATAGCATGATACCGTATATGCACAGGGCCAAAATAGCCTTGAATGCCACCCAACATTCCTTCTTGGCATAGTGCCGGGCTCTCTCATCTAGAAAAGATAGTGGGAATCCCCAGGCTCCATTTCTCTTGACAGCCTTTCCTTCTAACTCAGAAACATCAACATGTAGAGCTGGAGCAATCTTAGCCAGATCTGGCTCCTGATCGACAGGCCAGAAGGGTACCTGAGCAAGAATAGATATCTCCAATAGAACAGAGAACTCTTCCAGAGTGGGGGCTAGCATATAGCTCGGAAATGTGAAACAACGCAGCGGGGGATCATAGAACTGAAATAAAGTCTGGAGTCCATTTAACTAATACACCGACGGTTTGCACACAACACTGAGCAGCTTCCCATAGGTTCTTCTGAAATCTCCCATCACTTCTTTACTAGGCAAGGAAATCAAACCCCTCAGAGTAGTAATATCTGGAGTAGGAAACTTGTAGGCCAAAGTTCTTCTCACACTGGGCTCCATGATGGACACAGAAAGGACAAGATTGCTAGAATCGAGAGGGAACTGCACACCTGCAACACAGATACGTGTTAGATGCAATGCAATATGAAAATGTAAATGCAGATGCAAAATGCAGCAGGGGATCAAGTGTCGTGCTGTGCTGTGCTATGCGGTGAAGTGGCAGATCATAATTTAGCTTCAGCAAGAAAATACCACACTCTGATAATAAAGGCATACTGAAACCCACAATACTGATTTACTGACAAGAAAACCAGGTTGTCTGAAGGTTACGGTTACCTGCAATAAACCCGACCCCGCTCACTGATATGGACCTAACCACTAACAAAGGTACGACATCCTATGTGTTCATCAGCGTCACAGACTTTCAAGAAACAATGATACGATACCCAGAAGGTGTGACATCATCATCTCTTGAAGTGGCCTCACTTAGCTGAGTCACAAATGATCGGTCCCCAGAGTCGACAATCCTAAGATCTGAAATCCTTTCAACGGCCCACTGGGCTGGAAATGGAAATCATCTC
This sequence comes from Lathyrus sativus, assembly GCA_963859935.3. Lineage (NCBI taxonomy): Eukaryota > Viridiplantae > Streptophyta > Magnoliopsida > Fabales > Fabaceae > Lathyrus > Lathyrus sativus. The sequence goes on along the minus strand of CAWUDS030003698.1, from coordinate 143,708 downwards.
AAAGAACCTCGTCTGAGTGCAGATTTCGTGGGAACTAGTGCATGCCTAACATACAGGTTCACCATAAATCTGCTTCTAAAGCTATGTACAACTCAAGCCTGGGTCTGGCTTATCACTCATCAAAGTCCCTTCCCATAACAGCACAATAATAATAATATCATACTGCAAATAAAATGCGGAAAGTAAAAAAGCGATAAATAAACATAACCCAACAGGTAAACACACAAGCGCTAGGAATGACTCGCATAGGGAACCGTTGGAGTCCCTAGCAGAGTCGCCAGCTGTCGCTACTGTGAAAATCAGGTTTCGGCAATGACAGTAGAGTCGCCACCTTTCGTTATTTATCCCTCAGAACGGGAAAGGAAACAATCGGAAAAACCTGACGAAAAGGTATAAGACAAGGTCATCGCAACCATTGTCTAGATTCGGGAGTCGGTTACGCAAGGGAAAGGTATTAGCACCCCTCACGTCCATCGTACTCGATGGGATCCACGCTTGTTGTGCTTATCTAACGGGTGGGTTTAGACTATCTACGCTAAAGGTCTGGTCTAAAAAGAAAAGAAAATGACTCGGCAAAGTATCGCACTTTATGCCTACGTATTCCCGTTTGGAACAAGAAATCAGAGTCAACGTAGTTCGCCTAACTACGGGTAAAAAAGGGGGGAAGGTTGCTCGCCAAGATATCGCATCTCGTGCCTACGTACTTTCATACGGCATGAAAGATCATATCAAACATAGTTCGAGCAACGAAGAACATAGGTTTGTTCAACATCTTTTATCCAAGTAAAGTTAATAATCAGTTCCAGCAGTTGGTGTTTGCAGCTCGATCGTTGGAGACTTAGGTGTTACCGTTTGCAGTAGAACTGAAAGTTAACATAACTCTCTTTACGCAAAGAGTTTTCCTGATTAATGGTCCAAGAGGACAAAAAAGATATTTGATCTTTGTTTTCTATTTTTTACGGAAAGAAGTATTTTTTAGTTGTCTATAGTTTGTACAACACTAGAGACTATGACTTAGGAGCGAATGCGTCGCATATCGTCTAAAGGACATATACTAACACTCTAGACGATTGAGAGGAGACCGCTCAATCATCATTTCCCAAGTAGCTTAAGGCTCGTAACGCGCTTGTACTAACTTGCCTTTATTATGTTTTTTACTGTTGTTTGAGATAAGAAGAGAAACAGACTCTATACAGGGAAACTGACTCGATCCTACAGTTATCATGCAATATTCGTCCTACGGTTGAGGTTAGAGGGGAAACTAACTACTGTTATCATGCATGGTTAGAATCCTAATTTCTGTCATAACTTCTCTTGAACAAGAGAAGTCAGATCTCCTAAGGGAACATGGCAATGGAAATCAAACAGTAAACAGGAAAACTGTAAAGAAATTACTGTAAAGATGCATGCAATGCAAGTGAGGGAGGAAATATGTATGGGGAATAAGCCTCCACAAGCTCATCTCAACCTCAAGCCAGATATGAATAACTGCAAAGACAGTAAAAGAAAGTAAATGCAATCAAACAAACCACAAACTACACAGGCAAGGGAGCTGAGCTCTACCAAATACCATCAAGCAAAGCCATACAGTAAAAATACAAGCAAAGGGAGAAACTCAACCTCTAATGCAATACAAGCAAGGGGAGAAGCTCAACCCTTAGGATGCTCTTAGGCCTATTCAACTACATGGCCTAATCTAAAAGCAATACACCAATCAAGTCACGTCAATACACATCAATACAGTTAAACAAGAAGAAAACAGACAGGGAAAACAAGCCAGCAATCTTCTGGAAGCAATCCAATCCAAAATCTGTAGCTGCTCTTCAAGTCCACCATCTTCAAGAGAAGGAAAGGAATCCACGACAAGCAATCAAACAAGCTTCTACCCTAAGGAAGGAAGTTGGGTGTTGGGAGGCTAGGGTAAGGTCCACAGGAGCTTATCCCAGACACTCAACCAACAAAAAGATCTTTGGGGAAACCTAAGGGTTTGGCTCCTTCAAGAGGTGTGCCATATTCCCACCACAGGAGGGACTGTGCTACCTCAAGAAGGTTCCTAAAGAGGAAAGAATGAGAGAATTTTAGGAGAATAGACATGAGAAGCAAGGTAAGTTCCACAGGAACCTGCCACAGACACTCAACCAAATCCATTTCCTTTAGAGAGCTTGCTTAGGCTAAACTCCAATGTGAAAGGCAGGGAATTCCTCCTGGAGGAATTATACCCACAATGAAGGATCCTAATTAAGAAAAGGAGTGCTTGAAAGGGATTATACCCACAATTAAGCAAAGTAGTGCTTGAAAGGTAACTAACCCTAGGGAAAGATCATCACCTACTTGAATCACTAAAGAACATCAAATGTTATCTCCTAATGATCACATATTCTAAGGTCAATTTGTAAAATGGGGAACTAAGGGAAAATCAATCCTAAAAATTCTAAGGAAAATACTACAACATCTTATATGTGTTAACATTCCATGGTAGAAAAATCAGAAGCTAAATCTAAACCAAAATGCCCAAATTAAATCTAAAGCTTCAAGGATATACTAAAGGAATCACTAAAAAATACTCCTAAACAACTACCCTAAAATCCTATTTAAAATCATCTAAAAAATCCAACAAAAATCACATAGCAACATTAACATATATACAGCCAGCACAAAAAATTCCAATATCAAACTCCAAAATATGAGAGAGAAATAAAATCAACAAATTCAGAACAACATTATTTCATTATTACAAGTGCACTAACAAGAAAATATGAAATAAAATGGAAAATGCATGAAAATTAAAATGCAAATGATGGTAAAATCATGAACATCTAAATCTATAATCACCATTTTTCTCAGAATTTATTCATGATATTTACTATTTTTTATGAATTAATTTCAACAAGCAATTAAACTAAAAAATAAAAGAAAAGAACTAAAAAAAGAAATAACATGAGAGGGGTCCCAACAGCAAGGAAAACAAGGCACATCTCGCCTGGGCCCAAAAGGGGGTGTGGGAATAGCACATGGGTGCTAGGCCCAATTGATCTTAATTAAGCAAAATTATTAATCTCACAATAATGTCCAGGGAGGTGTATCTGGCAAGTATTTCAAGTGAAATTCAAACTGGGCCTAGCAATGGGAGGCGCGCATAGCATTAAAACCAAAGCCCAAAACCAATTAATTCATCTCAGTTCAGTTTCAGTTAATCATAAAAAAGAACCACGCAGGGAATCGACCCCATGCACTCATGGTTCACATAGCGCGCTGCAAGGATTGAGATTACTAACTAATTGAAACGACGCGTTTCAAGGAAAGGTGATGTGGCGCGCTGGCTGCCCTCGGATACAAGGACTAAGTCCAATTTCTCATCACGCATGGACGGTACAGATTGTATCTTCTCCAATTTGAACTTCTGCAAGTTATAAACCCGCGCGCAGCCCCCGTGCCGGACGGGAAACAGAGCTTTTCCGGTGAACTTCAGACCATCATATCTCTCTCAATAATCAATCAAACGCAACGATCTTTGAATGAAAATTGCACGAAATTTTACGAGGATTACAAATATCCTAATAGATTACGCTAAAACCTCAAGAATCAAGAATTATACATCTCAATCGAAAACGTATCCAATCTTAAATTGTCACTATTCCTCAAATTAATTGCCCAGAAATCATCTATGGCCTAAGGGAAACCTAACCACATGATTCTAATGCATTGAAAACGCAAGAATTGAGTGAAATTTCAAGAAGAAAAAACCTGGTTTCAAGCTTCGATTTGAGGCGTTTCTGGCTTGATTCTTGCTCCAAAATGTTCCAGATCCAATCAGTGATGATGTTAGAAGAAGATTGAAGCTTCAATTGCACTTGAAATGGCCTCAATCAGAAATTTGATCTTTCACTTTTCTCCTCCAAATTCCAATGGCAAACTCTGATCTCAGCGACAATGACTCACCAACCTTGTTTCTGATGAGTTCCTAAACACTTATAGAATGATTTGGAAGCTTCTAGAGGTAAGGCCCAAGCCCAAAATCAAAAATCCATTTCCAAATTTTTCTCCAAAAAGTTTCAATGGTGATGTCCAATTCTCCTTCAATGACTTTCTTGGGAAGCTTTGGTCAGCTTGCTGAACTATCCTTGAGTGAAATCAGACCACAAAGAGCCTCCAATTTGCCTTGGTGAATGATTTGTGTGATGTAACTTATATGTGAATAAATCTTATGAAAGGCCATGAAGCATACTTCAAATGAAAAATCCACCATTACCAATATCTCTAAAACATGATTTATGATTAAAATGAGTGGTTATTTGACTTGTTTTGGTCCCATAACCATTTATTTCAATTTCCCACCAAAAATGTCTTTGAATTTCTCTTCTTTCAAAACCACTTCAAACCAATCCTTGATATGAGCCAAACCAATTCACCATGAGTTCTTAGTTAGCCTAAAAAACACATTTTAAACAAGTTCCATGTTGAACAAAAATCCATTTGACAAGTGCAAGTTGGAGATTTTGACCTATGATTGAAAATGGCCTATAATCTCACTTTCCCAAAATACCCCTGACTTGTAAACCTCATAACTTGAGTTCTACAAATCAGATGGAAGACTTCTAATAAAATTTGGAAAGCTAAGATCATGAGGAACAACTTTCATGTTCACCAAGAGTTCAGGTGAAACCTCTTTCTAGGTCAAAAATAGCTGGGAAGTCAGATGATTTTCACAGACAAATTTCAGATGCATCTAAGGACCTGTAACTTGTCTGGACCATAACTTGAGTTCTATAAATCCAATGGATGACTTCTAGTACTCAAATGAAATATATGAACATGATCTACAAGTTTCATGTTGGCCAAAAATGGAGATGAGGCTTGCATCTTGACTTATATGGCTTGGAAGTTTGGCACTAAATATGGGATTTTACCCTAGGAACCCTGACTTAGCAACTCCAACCACTCTTGATTCTTCTCAACTTGATCTTGAAACAATCTCTCATATGCCTCAACATATCATTTCATGATTTCAATGACCTAGAAGTAGGCTTTGATCTTCTTCAATTGCTCATTTTGACCTAGGGTTAACCAGATGAAACCCTAGTTGCATCCACTTCAACTGTGGCTCTTGCACTTGATAAAATGACTTGATTGAGCTCCAACATGACCTTCAAGGAACTCCATGAGCTCTACCCACACATTATCTCCTTGATCAAGGCCTTACAATCCACTGCTGATCTTCAACTGGCTCCAAGTGAGGAGATGAGCCCCATACCAGCACTCAAACTTCTCAAGAACTCAACCCTCTGTCTGATGACCCTTATAACTTCTTAAGCTTGAATAATACCTCTGGTTAGGCTTCTCTTGACATGTATCACACTTGATCCCCTGTTAAATGAAGGATGCTATGTTATGCAAATGCTAGAACTATGCTATGCTAATGCAATGAAACATAAACCAAGTGATAAAAAGGTTAGGCAAATTTTGTGGTGCAACACCCTGTATACTTTCTATTGATTCCTGAAGATCCTGTTTCCAGAAGCTCGGATGTTATTCTTGCTCAATGCTCCAACATTCTGTCTACTTGATCCTACCCTAGAGTATCAGCCAGTCATGCCTGAACCTGTTGAACACTACTCTCAGATATTCCTCAGTGGAGGCCGTCTCGCCGGTGCCATCTCCATTGAGGACCCCCTTCTTACCGTTCCTTCTAAAGTGACAATTGGTCGTGCTTTCCCATCACTTTAGAATTTGCCCAGTGTCGTGTTGTTTCCCCAGTGCGGTTGTTCTCCCTAGTGTGCTGTTACTCGTTGCGTCTGTCCCTGTGTCGTAGTTTCGTCTGCATTTGTGCATTTGTCATTTCCATCATATACATCATACTAGATTCATAGCATTGTCATAATTATAGCTTGTTTCGTTTTGTCCATAGCATTGCATATCACTGCATCTAAGGGCAAAATTTTCGGTTATTTGTATTTAAATCCCTTTCACCATGATTTCTCGAGCCTTCGTCGCTCAAATCATCCGGTGAAGCTATTTAAATAGGGGCAACTGTCATACCCCAAATTTTATCTTTAGATTATTAGGTTTATTTTGCATTTCATCTCATTCTGCATTGCGTTTAACTAACCGCTAACCGGTTTGTCTAGTCTGTTGGTTTTTGCAGAAAAATCACACGGTGCGCGCTTTAATTTATGAAGGGCAAAAAGGGTCATAACTTACAGTCTGCTGACAGTTTATGAAGCAAAGTCATCATCAGGAATGCCTCAAAAGATTAGGGTTTCCATCTCCGAGTCATGTGACTTCAGTTGAGAATGAGCTAAATTTTACGACAGTTGACGTCAGATTTCTCGTGACACAGTACATTTTATTTAAGAGCCGAGATTTAGTTGTCAGTTGGATTTCAGAAGTGATGTTTGATTCATAAACCATACAGATCTGAGCGCGTTGTAATCTAAGTGGATCCGGATTAAATCGGTATGAGAAATTACTTTGCGGAACTTATGTTAACGGACGCCCGTTTTCCTGCTTTCTGCTAGTCAACAGTCGATTTTAAAGAAAATAGTGGATTTATAATGAATATCTGAGGGTTTGATCATGACTGTTAGTTGAGCTGATTCAGGTTACCGAGCTGATCATTCGAGATGCGATTGCAATTTTCAATGCGGAAGACAGTTCGTTTCACCGTTTAATTGAATTTATATGCTTACCCGTTCGAGGCCATATGCACTGACTTTATTATTGGGTACGAATTAATATTGCAATGGGATTGGTTTGAACTCAGCGGTTACGTCAGATTTAAATCGTGCAAAATGATTCATTGTCGAATTTGGAGTTGGAACGTCACAGCTTAATCGGATAATTTTCATTGGATAAATTTAATTAAATGAATTTATTTGGATGAGTTTAATTGGATGAAGTTAGTCATCTAAATTCAATCAGATGAGTTTTAGTCGGAGAAATTTAATCGGATGGATTTAGTCGGGTAGATTGAATCAGATGTTGGTCTTCGCGTCCGTTTATTCGACTCTCGACTTTTCCAAACCTGCACAAAAATTGAAAAAACAATGGTTAAACGGTTAGACGTAATTAGAAATTGTTTTTGATCGGTCCCAATACCCTCAGTTAGAATTCATCATCGGGTACGTCGGGAGGGCAACAGCGACAAAGTCGTCGCTAGCTTCCGACTTTTTATTTCCCGCCTCGGCACAAGTCTAGCAGATTTTTGTTCTAATATAGGCCAGGAGAGAGAGAAAAAAGTGATTTTGGAAAAGTGCTTTTGGAAAAAGCACTTATTCTAAAAAGTGTTTTTGCCAAATAGGTCACTAACAATTTTCCCAAATATTCTGCAATCTAATGAATCAAACAAGTTCCTGGCCTGGAAAATCGCAAGAATCCACATCTAGATCCAAAACAACTCATCATCCACCAAAACGCAAGCCACAAAATCCTAGGAAAAAGTTAAGCCAAACCCCAACAATCAAACCATAAAATTCGCAACCACAACAACAAATCTGTGGAAAGGTTCAACAAAATGAACAAATTGAATCGCAACAAACTCAAGCACCCAGGCCCATAAGGTTAACTGAAGAACAATATAACAAAGAAGTTCATCAGAAAGAAGAACCCTAAGTCCATCATCATTAACCGGCGGCGGCCAAGTGAAAAACCCAGATCCATCAGCAATTAAAACCAACAAGCCAAGCCTAGGAACGAATCGAAACGGCGGCCGTGAGTCCATCGAAGGAATCACTACCACCGTTGTCCAAGTCGCCTATCAGACTCAGAGGAGCCCTCATCATCGTCAATCACCATCAAGCTCCACGAGAACAAATCTGCGGTGCAAACCACGACGGCGGCAACACCATCCTCAACGGACGAGTGGCATCGCGCGTCGCCTTTCGAGGACAAGCTCGAAAGCCTCCTGCGGACCACCCCAAAGCCTCAGAAGCTTAGCTTCATCATTGGCTTCCAAACAACCACAAACATTCGAGCATCCCGAATCCGTCATCATCAAGCCAACAATAAGCAAAAGGGTAAGCCTCCGTAAAAGATTAACATTCACATCTTGTTTTTCAGGTTCGCAAGAAACAAGAAAAAGAAGAGAGTGTTGCGGAAACATACGAGTAAGCCATGAGAGAATATGGAAACCGCAGCAATGGAGATGGAGATCGAAAGGGAAGAAGAATGCATTCAGAGAAAGAAAGAAGGAAAAGCCGCCGCGGGAGAAAGAGGGTTATGGAACCCTAATTTTTCTGCTCCTATTTTTATGGGTTATTAAATGGGTCGGGTATGGTGGTTGGTGACCCAACGTGACCCGTTTTGATTTCTTCATTTTATGTGATTATATTTTTATCATTATTGTTTTACATGTAAATTAAAAAAAATCTTACAAACAAAGTAAACTAATGTTTTGAAAAAAACTAATTTCCTTTAATAATAAAAAACCTGAAATTCTTTTTTAAAATTTTTTTAATTAAACTAATTTATAATTTAAAACTTAGAATGTTTATAATTTATAATTTAAAACTAAAAATGTTTAGAATTTATAATTTAGAACTAATCTTTTTCAAAGTTAAAATAAACCTTAAAAATAAATCTAACCACTTTTTTTCTAAAAAAACCTTTTTACTAAATCTAATACTTTTAAAAAAAAATATAAATCTAATATTTAATAATTAAAATTAACTTTGTAAAAAAAAATAAGAACCTATCATTTATAAATTAGAAGAAAATAACTTTTTTTAAAATTAAAACTTTTTTTTAAAAAAAAAATAAATAAAAATATAACATAATTAAAAATTAATTTTGAAATTAAAACTCTTTTGTAAATTAAAACTTCTAAAGCAATTACTACCATTTTCTTAAAAACAATTAATTTCAAAACGTTTTCTTAAAACATGTCTAACTAAATTTTCAAACTTTTCACTTTCAGTTTCGAATTGAACCGTCAACTAATTGCGGATTTGATCCCTAACCTTGTCGTTTAATTTTGGTCTAACTTTTATGTCGTTCCTTTCATATTTCTCAATTGTATAGTTTACTAATCCCGTACTTTTTGCATTTCATTTTTTTGGAGTTTGTAATTTATGTGAGGCAATCGTCGCTTTTGTTCCATTATTATTCTTAGAAATTTTCCCATATTTCAATTCCATCGCTTAATTATCTTTCATTATATTATTTCACCGTTAAGATCCCCTCCGAAGGAATAGGTCTAGCCATTTGACCGCCGCGTCAATAGTCCTTACCCTTGACTCTTTCATCTTTCAAACCCTAATTGCCTAGGCGTCCCGACGTGGACAGTTTTACCCTTCACCCTAGCATTAGGATAAAAAGTTTCCGCACTCCGTATTAGGGTTCCTGACGTGGAATACCTATCTTACCCTTTTCAATTCAATTACAACCTAGAAATAGGAGTCGCCGCACTCCACGTAAGCGCTTCCTGAAGAATGCTTATTCCCCATTGAAACCTTGACCACCGTCAAGAAGTTTCTCTTCCTTGCTTTCAAGGGGAACTACGATTACTCTAATTTCATCCCCTACCCAGGATACGTAGGCACAAGATGCGAATCTTGGCGAGTAAACTTAGGACTAACCCTTAGGTCTTTCTTTCACCTTCTAACCCTTAGCATATACCCTTAAGCAAATAATTTAGCAAAATAGCAAAATTAAAACAAGAGGTTCCTGTAGAGTACTACAAAAGTTTATGGTGCTAATACCTTCCCTAAACTTAACCAACCCCCAAACCCTAGATCTCTCCCCGCATTGTGTTTACGATGCAAAATTAGGTTTTTCCTTCCTTTGACCTTTCCGTCGGATAAATCAAAGACCAATTATGAATCAAAGATTTGAGATTCAAATTAATTAATAATTTGATATCCTATTCTCACCTCAACACCTATCAATGATTATTTTCCTTATGAGAGACTCACAACTCAGTTAGAAAACACGGTTGAAAAATATTTAACATACAATGAGACTGAAACAAAAGAAGTCGTGGAAGTGATCTTTACTGAAGCCACACTGCCGTGGTATGCTGACTTTGTCAACTACTTAGCAGCTGGAGTTCTTCCACCAGATTTAACTTACCAACAAAGGAAAAAAATTCTTCCATGATCTTAAACACTATTATTGGGATGAGCCTCTGATTTTCAAGAGAGGTGCCGATGGTATCTTCCATCGATGTGTTCCCGAAGACGAAGTTGAAAATATAATCTTTCACTGTCATTCTGCTCCCAATGAAGGACATGCAAGCACTTCAAAGACTTGCGCTAAGATCTTACAATCCGGCCTCTTTTGGTTTACTCTATAGAAAGATGTCCATATCGCAATCATAAACTGCGATCGGTGCCAATGCACTGGCAATATCTCTAGACGTGACGAAATGCCAATGAAAGGCATTCTAAAAGTAGAAGTCTTTGACGTGTGGGGAATTGATTTCATGGGACCATTCCCGTTGTCTTTTGGTAAGAAGTACATACCATTCCCGTTGTCTTTTGGTAAGAAGTACATACTCGTTGTTGTTGACTATGTGTCGAAATGGATCGAGGCTATAGCTTCTCCGACAAATGATGCTCGAGTAGTGATTAGGCTTTTTAAGAACATAATTTTTCCTAGATTCGGTGTGCCTTGTAGCAACACCCTATCACCCGCAAACAAGCGGGCAAGTAGACGTTTCGAATAGAGAAATTAAATAAATCTTAGAAAAAACAGTTGCGACCTCTAGGAAAGATTGGTCTTCCAAATTACACGAAGCTCTGTGGGCATATAGGACAACCTATAAGACCCCAATAGGAACCACACTATTTAAGCTAGTTTATGGCAAATCATGTCACATGTCGGTAGAGTTAGAGCATAAAGCATATTGGGCCATTAATACCCTTAAATTATATTTTACTGCCGCAGGCGAAAAAAGAATTTTAGACATCCATGAACTGGAAGAACTTAGGTTAGGCGCTTACGAGAATGCCCACATCTATAAAGAACGAACTGAAAAGTGGCATGACAAGCGTATATCGAGGAAAGAGTTTGTTGAAGGTGACGTAGTACTCCTATTTAACTATCGACTCAAACTCTTCCCAGGAAAATTTTGTTCTAGGTGGTCTGGTCCCTTTGAGATAACAAAAGTTTTTTAAAATGGCATAATAGAAATAAAAGGAAAATCTAGTGAATCGTTCATCGTTAAGGGGCAGCGCTTGAAACATTACTATAACATTGAAAACAGAGACTACTCCGCCAGTATAAAGCTTGCTGAGTTGCACACTCATCCCCAAAATTAGTGAAATTTAAAATTATGTCGAGCTTACGACATAAAACAAAGCGCTTGGTGGGAGACAACCCGCTTTTTAGTTTTAATTTTTATTTTTCTAATTTAGTTATTTAAATTTCTTTTATATGTTTTTCATTTTTCTTTTCCAAGAATTGTCATGCAATCTTATCCATTTTATTTAGTCATTACTAACTTGTTATTCATTGTCCACTTATATACAGGCTAACTTAACAATAGTTAGTTACTAACTTTAGCGATGAACCGATTTGACTGCATGAGCGTTATTTTCAGAGGCAGAGCTCAGAGGAGGCGCTTTGAAACCCTTTCTCAGAGAGAGATGTCACTTACTATCTACCCTGATGGACCTATCATGACTAGACTAGGTATACGAGACAGTGTTATGTATCTCCTCAACCAAATTGGTTGGGAACATTCTGCTATCAACAGGAGATTTAGTTCCTACCGTAGGCTCACCCTAGAGTTCCTTAGCTCACTGGTTTACCAACCTAACCACGGGTATGGATTCAGTAGCGGCCTCATCAGCTTTAGGATGTTTGACATGGACTACCATTTTAACCATCGAGAGATCGCTGAACTCCTAGGATTTCCAAGCGGCCCTAATTCCTTTACCATCGCCCAAGAACAACTAGTCACTAACCTTGAGCTGGATTATTTCTAGGGAAGCATCACGGAAAATGATCATCCTGAACCCAATGCTATGTACTCTTCAAGCATCCATAACCCTGCCATCCGCTATCTTCATAAGTTTCTTGCTCACACCCTATTTGGAAAAGAAGAAAACATTTATTCTATTTCAAGAGATGAGATTTTTATGCTTTATTGTGCTTCACAGGGCCGACCCGTAAATGGCGCTACCTTTATGATAGCCAACTTTAAACTTATAGCACAAGCCGACCATGGACCAATCGTTATAGGAGGCCTAGTGACTATGATTGCAAATGTCATCGGATTGAGGCAACCGCTTCTTAGCCTTAACCCCTTAGGTACTATCCGACCTATGGACATTCAGTTTTGCCTTAACTATGGTATTATTAGAAACCTCGGCCCAGACACCTTTGAACTCCTGATTGATAACCAAATTGTCCGTCTCTTTACCTTACTAAACTATGAAAGAACAAATGTCCACAACCTGAACAATTGGCTTTATGATTTAGATGAACCATAAGCTCCACCTTCACCCCCTTAGACTCCCTAAATCTATGACCATTATGACCTTTATGATGACCATCTCTCTGGCTCTAGCACTCCTACTATGCCTGCCGCCCAACGAGTGGATCATACTGCTACCATTCACACGCTGGAGACGAACGTCGCTGATCTTAGACGCGAAATTTCAACTCTACATGTGGATTTTCATGGATTTATGGATGTGGCTATGGAGCAGCTGGGTTACATTTATCAGCATCTTTTCTCTATTGCTCCTCTTCCTCCTCCTCCTCGTGGCTAAATTTTTGGATATTGCTGCATTCCTATCTTCGCACTTTTAAATAGTGGGGACACTTTTGCTCTAAGTGTGGGAGAGGGACTTTATTTTTGGATAATTTTATTTATTTTCGGACAAATTTTATTTTGCTGTTTTCGCAATCTATCGATTTTTGTAATTGTCTTCGTTTGAGACATTTTGTTTTATTTCTTCTAGTCAGTACAATTTAATTTCCTTTCCGAATTCTAGTATTCCATTTCAATTTTACATTTCATTTTCAATTCATGTCTAATTTACATTAGTGATTACGAATATTCATTTTAAATTAAGAATATCATGTTTTTTTTCCAAAATTTCAATTTTTTAAATTTTTTTTGTCTTTTTCTTCACCAAGAGGTGACACTCGTCACCCTTGCCTTGTGGCACTTGCCATCCTCATCATACATGGTGGAAATCGCCACACACACTCACCACAAAGAAGTGGCACCTGCCACTTACATATGTGGCCCCACCTTGTATGCGTGTCTGCCACCTAATCCCACCTACACCATACATACTCCTACGTGTCATTCACCATCATGCATGCTTGCCACTTATCTTCCTTCCTCTGATTTTGTTGACCGTCATAAAGGTAATCCAACCACACTAACCACATTAATTCATATTAACTTCATTATTTATACCTCCCTTACCAACGTTTCAAAACACAAAATACACTACTCGTTCAAAATCAGAAAGAAAGAAAAATATTATTCATTGCAAGCTACTGCCATGGTAAGCTACCAAGTAATCTTTAGAGAAGGTGAAGCAGGTGAAAAAAAAAGTCGAACTCTACGCAGCACTGTTAAACAGAGAAGTCGAATCTACGAGGTATGCTGATATACTTTGTTTAGAAGCATTAGGAATTAAAGACAGTGTAGATTTTATGCTAGAAAAATTGGGTTTAACTTACTTTTTATCATTTAAAGATCCTGTCTATGTTCAACCCACTATCGAATTTCTAATCTCACTCATTTATGATCTTAATGGAAACCTTCACTTCTGTTTGTTTAACGTAGAATACACGTTCACTTTTGACGGATTAGTCGTCTTATTACAATTTCCCTATGGAGATGAAGTGAAATACAATGTGTTGGATGGTGCCGGCTGGCTAAACGCGTATAAATATTTTTGGAGAGCGATAACAGGGGCAGTGACCCATAGTTTCGAAGGCAATAGAGCCTCCCTAATCCAAAACCCGTCTGTACGCTATTTGCACCAACTATTGGCCTGTACTATTTTCGGTAGGCCCAACTCTAATAAGGTAAATGAAGCTAAATTTTTCTATATTTTTACCGCCTTAGCGACCACCGAAAAGATTAACACTGTCCCGTTTTTGTTCTCCCACATGAAAGCGATCGCCACCGCTAAAAAGGGAGCTATAGTTTTTGGTAGCCTGATAACTACTCTAGGCCAAATTCTTGGCTTAGAAAATAATTTTTCACCTTTAACACCCCTAGAGCCGCGAACTATAGATATAGACATGGTTAGGAGCATGAAAATGGTAAGGAGACGGCGAGATGAGAACTTTGACTTAATGATTAGTAATCAAGTATTCCTGGATTTTATTCTGTCAAACCCAGCTTACACAGATGTGCGTAACCATGATAATTATTTTTATATTGATAACCCAGTCCCCGCGCACATTTTAGAGAATGTTGCTACTGGCGGGGACAATACTGACACACCTCCACACACTACACGTGTCGCTTCTGAAAATATTACAGGTACATCCTTGAGGCGCAGACCGCGAAGAAGTGAAGACACACCCGCCACTCTCGATTACATATATGCTGAAATGCTATGATGAAGAGAATTAGACGCTCAGCGCGATCAGAGAATTCAGAACATCGAAGCCCAGCAAGCCGAGATGATGCATATTCTCCAACAGATGCAAAGTGAACAAAATAGCATGCCAGGCTTGATCGCAGAGATGGCGGATTTATCAGTACATGTGGAACATCCTAAAGACCCACCTAACCACCCTGGAAATGGTAGGCAGGCACGAACTCGCGGAAGAGACCGCCGATAGAAGACTTTCCAGGTTCTACCTTCCTTCTGATTAGTCTTTTTATTTAAGTGTTAATAATATCAAATTCATGTACTGTCGAGTCATTATACATAGTTTCTGTCATTTATCGGATTCTCCCAAATTCTTGAGCCATAACAAAATTTTTAATTTCGGTTTAATGCATGACACAGACCCAAAAGGTATATTGCTTGATTTAGGCTAAGTTCGAGAGACTTAGGAAAGTATTGATAATATTGGTACCGTCTTGACACCCTGAGCCCCCTGAATATGCTGATGAATTTGAATACTTATTATACCAAGACCTTAAATTTTAGAGTAGCCTTTTGATTAGTTTATACTAGCAGTCAACGTCATCCTGAAGCACAACCTAAGTAATAAACTGATGCAAATATGTGTTTGATCTCAAAAATGCAAATCAAGTAGATTTATGAGAAAAAGTGAATGAAAGATATGCTCTTACTAAGTTAGGTGGTCCTTACCCGACCATTTAGCCCAACGGATCAGACTCTTAAAATTAAAAAATGCACAAGAAAAAGAATGTGAATTTTTTTTTGAAAAAGAGATCAATGAACACTAACAGGTTTACTTACCATGGGCGCGCAGGGATAACAGGCTTAATGTAATTTCATGAGAATGAAAAAGAGGTCAAAATGAATATGAGTTATAATAATATGATTCGAACTTGTCTGCATAGAGAGGGAGTTTTTGATTGCACTCAGTAATTTTGTGTCATTACGGTATCCTTAGTATTTCTATCCAGTACCTATCTTTCATACGAAAGTTTCGGAACAATGTATGATTTATGTTATGTCATGTTAAGATCCATTCCTAATATGTTTTATTTGCTTGAGGACAAGAAAATGTTCAAGTGTAGGAGAGTTTGATAACGCAAAATTATATCGTATATTTGACTTGCTTACATGAATTTTATCTGACATTATTGTTACTTTATCTGATTTATGTTCTATTACGCATCTATTTTCTTGTGTTTTGTAGGTTGTTGAAAATATGGATTAAAGAAATAAAAGAAGAAAGAAAAGAATAAGAAAACAAGAAGAAAGAAAATGGGAAGAAAGAATAGAAAAGAAAAGAAAAAAAATAAGGTGGGGGCCACCACACACTAGTGACACTTGCCACATAGGTGTGGCGCCTGCCACCTATAAGATGAAGGAAGTGTGGCGCCTGCCACCTTCAAAAGAGAGGGGGGAGTGGCGAGTGCCACTCCTAAAAGAAAATGAGGTGGCGTGTGCCACTTCTTGAAAACCTCCCCTACATTTTCTCCACTCCTTCCTACATTTTCTCCAGCATTCTCTCCATGTTTTGCTCTGAGTTTTTGGGTAACAGACACCAACAACAAGTATAAAAGCCACAGACGGTTTTCGAAGAAGGGGGGAACCATTTTATTTTCTCTTTTCAGCACGTTTCTTCGAGTAGTTTATAATTCTTAGTTTAGAGAAATTTTTCTACCAATTTTGTAAAAGGAAATAGTTTTTCACACTGAGAAACAATTGCAACTTAGTATTAGGATTTACGTACTGTTTGTGACTTTGTACCAAACTTAAAGCATTCCTCCATAATTCAAGTGTTTTTCAGTTCTTCGTAATTTCCAAGTTTCGTTTATTTACTTTCACTGTTATGCATTCCATTTATATTTTGTATAGCATTAGGATCAATTTTCGTAATAGCATACAAGTTATGTCAGGCTAAACTATTTAATATTAGTATGTAATTACGATCGGTCGGAAGGGATTTAGTAACTCATGGTGTGAACTTAAGGAATTTATTCTTCTGGTCTCGGTTTCTTTTTATTAAACTTAATAACTTTTGTTACGAGAGTAAAAAGGTAACGAAGATTAGGATCAATAAAGCGAGAGTTTGAGGTCTTAACCGGATAGCTGAAACTGAACATTAATCCTAAATACAGCGAGAGCGCTTTGGAGTTAATTAGGATCTACTTATTTTCAAAAAGTGTTTTTAAATACAAGTGAGAGAGCGAGAGCCGTCATTCTGATTTGAGAGTATAGTCTGAGTCATTAAACACGAGAGTGCGAAATAAAGTCTTTTAAATGAGTATTTTCTACAGAATAACATTTTTACCTTTTAATCAAACGCCCATGAATTATTGAATCCCCGATGATTGACAAAATTACATACCGATATTCCATCATATCTTGACTTAAATCATATTTCAATTTACATTTATTTTCTTACTTGCATCTTAACTTAGAAATCCATTAGCCTTAGATTTACGTAGTAGCATTAGATAATGGTAAGATCGATTCTTGGTCCTTTGGGTTCGATAATCTTTAAAACTATGCAATCTGACTGTGCACTTGCAGTCACGAATCATTTAGACATAATAAGTCGCGATCAGCTGTACAATAGTTGATTTAACATTAACCCAGCTATGATATTAACATGGAATACAATAAATAAATACTAAAAAACTTACAAAATGAACCTAGTTCTTATGCACCAAAACTCTTATCAAACAATGAGAATTGAGTTTCCTGATATAGCAAAGACTTCTAGGCTTTTCCTTCTTGGATATGTGCATTTAACTCGTCCAAAAAAAAAAGTTGAATCTATTGGATATGATTTTCTCCTTAAATATCTCCAAAAGATATGATTTATTATATTTCAAATTCAAATTTAAATCATATTTAAATCTGATTTGAACATCTCCAGCTGTCAAACAAATCAACCAAACATTGCTAAAATAACTGCGACAAATCTGATTGAATCTCAACCAGAAAATTCACACCAAGCAACATCCATCAAGGCTTGCTAAACAAGGCCAAATATTGTACCATACGTACTGGAACATCGTGTTCCACATGTTACACTAAAACATCCTAATTAACTCCACTCCATATCTAGTAGATCTTCTGTTGTAGAGTGAATCTTGGTTAGAGAAAGTCTAAACCAACTGCAATTTCTTCTTTCTATTTCTAAGAGACAAAATATTGCAGCCCACATGTTGGAACATCGTGTTCAACATGCGTCCCTTCTGCACCATAACCAGCTTGAGTAAACTCCATGTTTTTTTTTGCATAATGCAGTCAATCCCAAAAGGAATAACAATTCGAACATATGGGAAGGAAAAGAAAAAACTTAAGTCTGAAGCATAGTTAGAGAGGTAGCCGAAATAGGAAGATTTTGTCTGTATCTATTTTATAGTCTTGTGTTCTTGTAATGTCTTTGGTTTCAATGAGTATGGGGGAACCTAGATCTTAGTCGACCGAAATAACGAGCCACATATGAGTACTAGTGATTTCATTATGTTAAGCTTTTGAAGAACTGAACCGCTTGATCAATTTTTTTCTAAGAAATCTTGTTGCTTAAGGAGATGAAATGATTTAAGTTTAAGGGTGTTTGATAAGTGATTATTGAATCATAATTTTAAACTATTTTCATTCCGATGTCTTGTGTTTTTTCATTGTTTTAGTTTGATCTTCTACGCTTTATGTTCTTTTGATGTTTTAAGGAAATAATACTAATGGATCCAACTGGAGTTAAAAAGATCAAAGATTGTGAGAAAAGGAAGACTACCCATACAAAATACCCGAGGCCATCACGGTTGGGCCGTGTCAATTGACATGGGTCGTGTTGGCCCAAGTTGTTGTGCTCATAACAGAAAAGTGGGGGCAAAACAGGCTGTTCATGTTCTCTGACACGGGACATTTTGCCTGACATGGTATGGTGACACACCCAACGACGGTTATGAAATCATTAGTTTTTTAGGTGTTATTGTGACTTTTGAACATCTGAAACTGCTCAAGGCTTAATGTTAGTCGAACTTAATTATTATGCACGAAATTATGAGTGTGTATGAGTGATTAATTGTATGTTTTTTTTATATAAATAGTGCACTTGAGTTTGAGAAAGGGGAGGGGGGGGGGGGCACTATCATTTGTTACTTGCACTTTACTTTGTAACTCTCAGTTTGGACTTTTTCCCTCCAGTGTAATTTCTCTGCAACATTATTGTATTCCTTTAGATTTCTTTATTTCAACAAAGCTTTCTCTTATTGACATTATTTATTTGCAATCGCTTTATTTTTTTACTTTGCATGTTATGTCTTTTACTTGCTTAATCGTTGATTATCTCACTATGAGTGAGTAGTTTTTATAAAGATAATGGGCGGTGAGAGTCTATATGACCCCCTATTTATTTATCCGAAAATGATATATGAGAATTACAGGTATTTTTTATTTTAGAATTCGAGTTTTTAAAAATATTCGTGTCCTTTGGGAAAGTAATGGCAACCTAGATACGACTGTAGTCCGATAGAATATGAGTAGATGTCAGATTGCATATTGCTAAACAATCATGTAGCAAGGCACCCGCCGTGACAAGGTGACTCGCTCTCGACTGAGAAAGCCGCTTAGCCATGCCAGAAACACGTCTAGATACGCATGCAACGAAAGTGAGTCTCATATTTATTAATCTATTTTTCTATAATTTTTTTATAGATATTCTCATGTTTAAATTCAACTAATTAACAGGGTGAGTCTAGATAGATGATAACAACCATATGTCCTGCTTTTATCATCTGATTATTTTATTTCACTTTGCATTGAATCACAACACTTTTCGATCGCTTTAGCTACAGGTTTTTAGGATAAAAATCGGTACTCAAAATCATCTCCCTATGGATGGACATCTGTAATTACTACTATGCATTGCATGCACTTACAGCCTTGCACATGAAGTTTTTTATTTTCTATCTGTACCCCACCTATCTTAGAACTTTTCACCTGTTCTCCATTTCTTGTCATTAAAACATTTACATGTCCTCTAAGATTTTGCTCTGGTTGACTCAGAAAATATCCTTTACGAACTAGCATTGAAGCTTGTTGTAGTGCTATTTAAGAGATTTGTGTCTCCAGTATCTTATTATGTGTGGACATAGGCTCAATTTTTATGGTCAATTGCCTAACTACCTTATTGGAATGGAGGTTTTAGTTTATGAAGTCATCATTTTCTCGAGTTTGTGTTGCCATAAAACCCTCCATCATGGACTCTAGGTTCGACTTCCAAGGATATGTACCGCGTGGGAACTTAGACGGTCCCACAATGTTTTGAGTCTGATTGTTCTTATAGGAAAAGTTGGAGTGGTCTCTCCACTCTGGGTTATAGGTATTTGAATAAGGATTTCCTCTCTGATTATTGACATAATTAACAATGTCCTAGTTGGATCCTCCCACTAAGGTTATTTGGCAATCCCCAGTGGAATGTCCATTTACCCCACAGACCTCACAGTAGGGGCTCACTGTGGTTGTGGAAGTTACATCAGCTATAGGTGCTGGTGTCGATGAGGCTACAGTCAGATTTTCAAGCTTTGGGTAGAGCGTGTCTACCTTCACGTTCATGTGATCAAACTTACTAGCCTCATAAAGGCCAGCCTTTTATGGGGCTATAACACTTTTCTTACAAGCATTTCCCCATGAGTAGTAGTTCTTTGCCATATCCTTCATCATATTTTATGCCATGTCTTACGCGTTATTCATCAACGCATTCCAGCTGCCGCATCTAAAGTTATCCTCGTAGAATAGAGGAGACCATTATAAAATGTGTGTATAATCAATAACTTATCTAAACCATGGAATGAGCAAAGTCTCAACAAGTCTTTGAAACGCTTTCATGCACCAAAGAGAGACTCTCCTTCCTCTTGCCTAAAGTTATCGATCTAGCCTCTCATTTGGGTCGTCTTGCTTGGAGAGAAGTACTGCGCAAGAAAAGAAGCATTAATTTGTGACCACAAGGTTATATAATTTGTAGGAAAAGACTGGAGCTACTCTCGAGCTCAGTCTCTTAGAGAAAATGGAAACAACTTGAGGAAGATGGTGTTTTGATCAATGCCATTGGCCTTTAAAGTGCCACAATTGTCAATAAAAATAAATAGATGATGATTTAGGTTTTCCACATGCAACCATGAGATTTGATCTTGTTGAATGATGCCTATCAGTGAAAGTTTAAGTTCAAAATTGTTGGCCGATATGGGCAGATGCACAATGTTACTATAAGGTTCCTCATCGGTGGGAACCACATATTTTTTTTATTGGTTTGTATCTACCACATGATCAATCTTTTGTTGCAAAGCTAAGAGTCAGTGTCTCTCATGAAAGAAACACTCAATCTCATTTATTGGTTCAACAAAATTTATGGTCGAACGGATTCTTCGCATACACAAAAAAAACTAGAAAAATTAAAAGTGATTTAGTCTATACCATGTCAGAATAAAATTTCAATATCAAATTATCTCCCCGACAACGGCGCCAAAAACTTGACGTGCACGACAATACAAAGTAATAATTATAGATATCGGTCTACTGAGAGATGACTTTGAGTACAAATTTTTATCCTAACGGTGTGTAGCTAAAATGATTGAAAATTATGGTTATTATGTGCAAAGTGAAGTCAAATAATACGAAAATAAAAGCAAGAGATGAGGTTGTGATCATCTATATCGACTCATCATATTTATTATTTAAATTTAAAAATGAGAATATCTAAGCAATTTATAGAAAAGAAGATAAATATGCATGACACCAAATTTTGTGGCATGCATATCGAGATGTGTTTCTAGAACGGCTAAGCAGCTTTCTCAATTGAGAGCAAGTAACCTTGTCATGATAAGTTCCTCGCTACACGATTGTTTAGCAATATTTAATCTGATATCTACTCATATCCTTTTGAACTATGGTCATATGTGGGTTTCCATTACTCTCACAGACAGAGCAAATATTTTTAAGAACTCAAATTTTAAAATAAAAATGCCTATAATTCTCATATATCATTTTCGGATAAATAAATAGGGGGTCATCATGAGATAGACTCTCACCATCCCTTGTCTTTATAAAACTACTCACTAATAGTAAGGTAAACAACGATTAAGCAAGTAAAAGACATAGCATGCAAAGTAAAAAAAATAAATTTATTTCAAATAAATAATCTCAATAAAGAAAGCTTACTTGAAATAAAGAAATCCAAAGGAATACAACAATGTTGCATAGAAATTACACTGGAGGGCAAAAATCAAAATTGGGAGTTACAAAGTAAAGTGAAAGTAACAAATGATAGTGCTCCCCCTTGTCTCATATTCAAGTGCATTACTTATACAAACACTAACAATCAATCACTCATAAATATGAAAATTTTCGTGCATAATCATTAGGGTCTATAACATTAAGCCTTGGGCAGTTTTAGATGTGCAAAAGTCACAAAAACGCATAAAAAAATCATGATTTTGTAACATTCGTTGGGTGCATCACAAGAGTGTCACCAGGCCGTTTAGGGTAACACGACATGTGTCAAAGGACACGACCAGACCATGTTGTACATGCCAAATATATTCGGAGTCGAGTTGTGTAGCCGGACAAGGTCAAGCATGAACTAGACTATGATAACAAGAAAGGTCGAGCAATGTAGAGAGCTAGGAAAGTATCATCCATAACTCGGGCAGGTCAGGGAGCCTGACTCCCATCAGCCGAACTCCTACGAGGTCGGGTACTGACCTCCATCAACTTGGTACTTACACTGAACATGAACTTAACTGGCACACCAAGAGTTGTAACAGTGGCCGCACATTAATGCGGATGTTACCAGAGCTTCAAAGCCTACATTCATGGAGGGGAGTTACAACAATGATGGCCATGTAACGTCAGAAGGCCAAGAGACTCCTCTTAATGGTATATCTTAATGGAAAACTATAAAAGGGGCTCTCACATGAGGGTTAATAAAGACACAATCATCTTGAGAAAATACCTAGCACAAGTGTAGCTCTCAAATCCCCAAATATCCCTCACAATATAGAAATTGTAGTTCTTCTTGTCCAGGACAAGGGGAATTAGCACCTTTGGTGTATCTAACCATTTTTGGCTAGAACATTTGGCACCCACCGTGGGGCCTAGGTATAACTCTCCCATGCCAAACCTTACACTAATAACATGTCCTCTGAAGGAGATCCTCCATATATGGCTCAACTACTAGCCATGATGAAGGTCATGTGTTAGCAGAATGAGATGCTGCAAGACAACATACAAGTTTTGCAATAACAAAGTCAGGCTGACGACATCCATGAGGAGGAGGTTCTCAAGCCACAACCTCTTTCTCAAGAGACATGGGGCGACCACGTCCTGAAAAAATTTAAAGCACCATCACTAACCTCTTATGATGGGAAGACAGATCCTCAAAAGCATGTTATTGCCATTAACAATCAAATGGCCATAGTTGCCCCTTCGGATTCACTGAAGTGCAAGCTCATGGAAGGTACCTTTAAGGATGTAGCAATAAGATGGTACATAAGCCTTCCTCGGATCTCCATCGTAAGCTACCAAGACTTGACTAAGAAACTAGTACAATACTTCTCGGCAAGCAACCGCCGGAAGGTGTCCACGACCATATTGTTCAGTGTTCGACAGAAACAGCCAGAATCATTACGTGAGTACCTGGCTTGATTAAATGAGGAAACCCTCAAGGTATCTCATCCAAACCAGGAACCATGTGTGAGAGTGTTTCAACATAGATTACAATTCGTACAGTTCAATGAGTCGTTAGCTCAGAAGTCGGCTATCAGCATGGACGAGATCACTACTTGGGCTGAGTGTTACATCAAAGGAAAAGAAACTAACCAAGAGAAAAGAGCCTGGCACAATAGTGAAAAGACAAAGAGCAAGGAAGAGGCGTCGAACAGGAGAGAAGAGCATCCTCAAGAAGCTATGCGCGAGCGACATGCTCCCAAACCATTCAGACAATCATATGAGTCGGACAGAGACGTCACCCTATTGAATGCAAGCAGGGGAGATATCTTTAAAGAAGTCGGCCATATGAACCTGTTATCGGAGCCTCATCGTCCCAAAAGAGCCAACAATATTATGGGAAGCAAACTTGAGGCTTGGTATAGTTACCACCGTATACAGGGACATCAAACCGAGAATTATCAACAGTTGAAAAAAAATTTGAAGCTCTAATCTAGAGAGGTCATCTCTTGGTATATATGAAGGATTCTCGACCATAAAATAATAAGAAAAGTCCCCACCAAGACGACCCGGGACCAAAAAAGTCAGCCCGAAAGAAGAGTTTAGATGCCGAAGAGGGTCACGACACAAAGACAGCTCGACACATGCTAAACACCATTGTTGGAGGGTTTGTTGGCGATGGAGAAATAAGTTCGGCCAGAAAAAGATATGCTAGGGCAGTCATGCATATCAACCAGAGATCTCCAAAGAAACCGAAAGGAAACTTAGATGCTGTAACATTCTCAAAACAAGATGCCATAGGAGTCCTAGCTCATGAAAATGATCCCATGGTCATTAAAGTACAAATAAGGTACTAGAGCGTCAAAAGGGTTTTGGTAGACCCCAGAAGCTCAGCCGACGTACTTATTGGGACGCTTTCAGAGGAATGAGGCTTGATACGACCGAGTTATTACCATTCAAAGGTAGTCTAGTAGGATTCTCGGGAGAACAAGTGCAGGTGCTCAGGCACCTAGAATTGGCGACCACCTTTGGCAACATGGCTAATGCGAAAACCGTCCGAGTGAGGTAACTAATAGTCAATGCTGCTCCACCCTATAACATGATTATAGACTGTCCATCACTCAATGCCCTGGAAGCTTCGCTTTCAACTCTGTATTTGACCATGAAATTCCCACTAGGAGATGGTCAGGTTGGTATTGTCAAAGGTGATCAGGGGCTGGCGAGAAAGTGTTATAAGGATAGTCTAAATTTGAAATGAAAGGAACCTACAGGAGAAGCGGATCCCAAAAATACCCTCAAAGTCCACCTGGTCGACATAGACCTACGTGATGATTCAGTTGAAGACAACATAGTTCCCAATGAAGAAACAAAGCAAGTCCAAATTAGGCACCTATCGTTCCATGTTACACACATTGGGGTTAACTTGTCCCTCGAAGAGGAGTAAGAGATCGTTCAAACACTAAAAGAAAGTGTGGATCTTTTTGCCTGGACACCTTCAGACATGCCACAGATAGACCCCAATTTCATGTATCATCACTTAGAAATTGATCCGGATATCAAGCCAGTGTCCCAAAGGAAAAGAAAGGGTGGTGATGAAAAGGGGAAAGCAATTGTAGAGGAAGTCGAGAAGCTGTTACAAGCCGGGTTCATCAAGGAAATCAAGTATTTGACCTAGTTGTCCAACATAGTGATGGTAAAGAAGAAATCTAGGAAATGGCAAATGTGTGTGGACTTCAAGGACCTCAACAAGGTGAGTCCTAAAAATCTGTATCCATTTCCAAACATTGACTGCCTGATAGATGCTACGCTCGGGTTCCGTTTGGTCATCTTTATGTATGCACACTCCAGGTACAATCAGATCCGAATGAATCTAATAGACGCACCAAAAACTACCTTCATAGCATATCAGAGCAATTATTATTATGAGGTTATGCCCTTTGGACTAAAAAATGATAGGGCTACTTACCAAAGGCCGATGGATAACGTGTTCGCTACTAAAATAGGTCGGAATCTAGAGGTCTATGTAGATGGCATGGTTATCAAGACATGCATAAACTGGTCACATGTAAAGGATTTAATAGAAATCTTTGCATCCATAAGAAGCTACAAATGAGACTAAACCCTGACAAGTGTACCTTTGGAGTACAAGCCGGGAAGTGCCTCGAATTTAGACTCACCAACCGGGGAATCAAGGCGAAACCAGATAAATTCCAGGCTATAATAGATATGAGAAGTTCAACCACGAAAAAAGAGGTCCAACAGCTGGTCGGGAGACTATCCGCATTGTCACGATTTTTATCATGTACAGGAGACAAATCAATACACTTCTTTGCAGCGATAAGGAAGTCTAAGGAGTTTGAATGGACAAAGGCATGTGAATAAGCCTTTTAAGAAGTAAAGCATTTTTTGTCCTTGCCTCCTATTCTAGTAAGGCCCAAAGAAGACACACCTTTAGTCTTATACTTGTCGGTCACGGATAAAGCCCTTAGCTCAGTTTTAGTACAAGATGGAGAAGACGGAGAGAGACCCGTGTACTTTATCAGCAAAGTTCTAAAAGGGGCATAACTAAGGTACCAGAAGATTGAATGGTTGGTGTTGGCAGTAGTTATCATAGCTTGGAAGCTGAGACATTATTTTCAAGGTCACCCTATCACAGTCAAGACGAATTACCCAATCAAACAAATACTAAAAAATCCCGACTTAGCAGGTCGGATGGTCAAGTGGGTAGTAAAGCTCTCCGAGTATGACATCAACTTTGTGCCTAGAACCAGTATCAAGTCACAGACACTGGCCGATTTTGTGGTAGAGTTAAGTGGACCAGCTGGAGAAGGGATCTCAAATAGATGGATACTTTATGTAGGTGGATCTTCAAATCTCAAGGGAAGCGGAGCCGGAATAATTCTGGAAGGACCCGAAGATCTAACATTAGAATATTCTTTAAGCTTCAATTTTCAAGTTAGCAATAACCAAGCAGAGTATGAAACTTTGATTTCCAGAATGAAATTGGTGAAAGAGGTCGGAGTAACACATTTATTAGTGAAGACCGACTCCCAGCTAGTGGTCGATCAGATGAAGAATGAGTACCAGACGAATGATTCCACCCTAATAAAGTACCTTCAGAAAGCTTCAGGAATATCCAAAGCATTCTCAAAATTTGAAGTCGTCCACATCCGAAGAGAAGAAAATTCTCGGGCCGACCTCCTAGTCCAATTAGCAACCTCAAAGAATTTAGGAATGAATAGGACTGTGACCCAAGAAGTTCTCAAAGCTCCCAACATCCAATCAGAGGAAGCAAAAGAATAGAGGATGTCCAAGGATGGATAAGGCCCATCATCAGCTATCTGACCCAGGAAATATTACCTGAAGATGTCAATGAAGCCCAGAAGATTAAAAATAGCCTCCCGATACGTCATAATCTTGGACACGCTGTAGAAGATGGGTAGGTCAACACCTATGCTCATATGCGTATCAGAGCCTGAGATTGAACTGGTAATTAAAGAGGTCCACAAGGGAGCATGTGGTAGCCGCATCGGTGGGAGAGCACTATCTGGAAAAATCCTAAGAGTCGGGTACTACTGGCCGTATATGATATGAGATTGCATCGAGTACGTTAGCAAGTGTGAAAAGTGCCAAGTATTCGCTCCAATTAAACACCTACCAGCTGAGTCGCTCCATTTGATTTCATCTCCATGGTCGTTCCATTAGTGGGGAGCAGACATCCTAGTACCATTCTCAGTTGCTTCAGGACAACTCAAGTTCCTAATAATTGCAGTTGACTATTTCACAAAATGGGTGGAAGCCGAGTCTGTTGCTCGAATCTCTGCCGAGAGGGTTCGCAAATTTTATTGGAGGAACATCATATTCCAGTTCGGTTTGCCGGGAATCACAATCTCGGACAATGGAGCCTAATTCACAAGCACTTCCATCATATACTTTTGCAGGGATTATGAAATAAAAAATAGGTTCACATTTGTGGAACACCCCTAAACCAATGGTCAAGTAGAAGCGATAATAAAGGTTATCCTAGAAGGAATGAAAATGAAGCTGGAGGTGGAAAAAGGAATATGGGCTGAGTACCTACCCGAGATCTTGTGGTCATACCATACAACACCATATTCTACAACTCAAGAGACACCCTTCAGAATGGTGTATGGAGCTGATGCAATGATACTGGTGGAAATAAACCCCCTAACTTGGAGGCGTGAAAACTTTGATGAAGTCTCAAACATGGATAACTTGAAATCTCGGCTGATCTAATGGATGAGGTTTGAGAGACAACACAAGTCAGAGAAATCACTACAAAATAGAGGTTGGCAAAAAGATATAACCTGAAAGTCCGACAGAGGGAGTTCTAGTAAGGTGACCTGATCTTAAAGAAAATCACAGACCCAAAAAACTAGGGAAAGCTTTCCCCCTAACTGGGAAGGCCCATTCAAGGTACTTCGAAAGCTAAATAATGAAGCCTACAAGCTGAAAACATTAGAGGGAGTAAAAATACACAGGACATGGAATGTATCCAATCTTAGGCTATATTTTAGCTAAATATTATGTAATTCAATAACGAATAAAGGATCCGGGATGCACTCTTTTCCCTTGCAAGGGCAAGGGTTTTTAAGGAGGCACCTGGACTTAAAAAATTTGTGTGTCCTGTTTATAGGTATTCGACTGAAGATGGTGAGTTATAACTCGAAAAACTCCTATAAACTTGTTGACTTGCTCCACGTACATAGGTCGCCCATAAATGCTCTGAGTACGAGGGTTGAGTAAACTCCTATAAATGTGTTGACTTGCTCCACATACAAAGGTCGCCCATAAATGCTCCGCGTACAAAGGTTGATTAAATACCTATAAATGTGTTGACTTGCTCCGCGTACATCGATCGCCTATAAACACTCTGCGTACAAGGGCTGATTAAACTCCTATAAATGTGTTGACTTGCTCCGCGTACATAGGTACTCATAAATGCTTCGCATACAAAGGTTGATTAAACTCCTATAAACGTGTTGACTTGCTTCACGTACATAGGTCGCCCATAAGCATTCCGCGTACAAGGGTTGGTTAAAATCTTATAAACGTGTTAACTTGCTCCACGTACATAGGTCGCCCATAAACGTTCCATGTACAAGGGTTTATTAAACTCCTATAAATGTGTTGACTTGCTCCGCATACATAGGTCACCCATAAACACTTCGTGTACAAGGGTTGATTAAACTCCTATAAACGGGTTGACTTGCTCCGCGTACATAGGTCGCCCATAAACGTGTTGACGTATTCCACGTACACGGGTTGAATAAACACTTATAAATGTGTCTACTCGTTCCATGCACACATACTAGATATTTAATTATGAAAATTATGAAACTAGGCCTAAGCACACCAAAAGAAACTTGGGGTTCATGGGTATCAAAGTCATTCATGACCAACTGCCTCAGGCTTATAAAGAACTGGGAGCAAGTCTCTGAGAAAAGGACACCTAAGTCAATATCATAATCGGCACCTAAGACTATAAGAGTTCTGGATTCTCTAAAATGTCAAAGTTATATAGCCTCAGAGTTTAATAAAAAATAGCAGAGGAACGAGCTATCCAAAAAGTCTAACGAATCAAACTAAGCAAAAAGGAAAAATATTGTCTGACACTTTATAATCGGACACTTTAAGTTATTCTAACTTAGTGCCCGAGGGGCTAGATTTACTCACAGGATTATTTTGCAAAGGAGTTAAAATGATGATAAACATAAACGTCATTAAGAAAAGCCACAAACTGGTCAAGTACTTTGCATTACAAAGCCCGAAGGCTGAAAAGTCATAAGAAAAAAGGGGGACATCGCCACACTCCCTTACAAAAATAGAAAATTCATCAAAAGCATATCCAAAAGGATGTCTAATCCAAACAAGGAGAAACTTCAAAATCAATCAGCAGTCGAGGTGTCATTCGTGCCAGTGTCATCCGGGTGCTCATCCTCGTCATTATTGACAAGAGTATAAGATTTCTACAGGTTCTCATCTATTTCTACAAGGCGGCCATCCTGCACCACCTTGAAATAATCCACCTCGAATAAATCCAGCCCGGGATGGAGGCATAAAACTTGGTCTTTGGCCCTGTCGAAAGCCTCGTCACCGACATAGAGAACTTCAACCTGAGCCTTCTTAAGGGATGCAGTAAGCTCGGTATTGGAAGCTAAAAGTTATTGATAAGAAGTATTGATTCACTTCAACTCCTCGGTAACCTTTGATAAAGTCAGTTTATGCTCGGATTCAAGGGACTCGTTGTTTTTCCTCTCGTCGGCTAGTTCTTTTTCCAAGCTAGAAATCTTATCCGATTGAGCTCTATGAGCTTCTTGTATCCGGGTAATCTCTTCTTTCAGTTTCAGGTCTATCTTCTCAAAATCATCGCTGGATTCAAACAACCCACGAGTAAGGATGTCGCACCTCATAATATAGGAGTTATATTTTGGGTGATCTTCTTCCTACTAATGGATTTGACTTTGTTAATGTCCTCAGTGGTGTTAAGATGGTCATACATAAATTTAAGTCCATCAAAGCCATTGAACCAAAATTTAAACTCCCTAGAAGCAGAAGTTTCCCAGGGGACTCTCATAAGAGAAGTAATCTCCATATCAGCTTGGCAGACATTGTTAGCCATTAAGGTTTCCAGCTTCTTTGGAGAAACCTCTTCTTGAGTCTGAGGAGCCTTGGGTTGAACGTCACCCTTACTCGGAGAAGCCTTAGTATTTTTACTCCTTATCCGCTTTGGTTGACGAACTTCTAACCCGCTCGGGTCCGACTTCAGCAATATAGAGTTCCCAGCTCCCTTTCGAGCTGCTCGAGCTTCCTGTATTAACTTCTTTTGTTCAGCTACAGATAGGCTCATCATCGTATCTACAAACACATATACGAACGTCAGGAAAAAGATTAATTGGTAATGATGAAAATAAATATAAACAGTTACCCAGAAAGGCGAGTAGTTGTTCGTCGCTTAGAGATAACAATTCTTTGACCTTCGTCATACCGAAGGAGTCAAGAACTATTAGGGATTGGGTTTCCAGATCACTTAACTTATCAAAGTTGAAGCCAGTAATCGGTAATGGATTTTCAACCCAATAAAAAGGGAATCGAGGCTAGCCGTCTAAAGCATATAATACTTGTGGACACCTCAGCCCACTTTTTACCCTTAAGAATCGATTCTTACAATTCTTATAGTTGGAGGTGTATGCCTGGAGAAAACTCCGGCCAAGAATCCCGCTGATTTGTAACCAACTACGGTTATCAACACCCTTAACCTCAAAGAAAGAGAAAAATAGGCCAATGGTGAGGGTGATGTTTAAAACCTCACAAACTCTTTCAAAGGCCTTTATAAAACTACAACTATTGAGGCGAAGTTGAGAAGGGGCTACATTCACGGTTTGTAAAACATCCGCTTCAAAATCGGAAAAGGGTATCTGAATGTTAAAGTCGTCTAAAACCCCAACATAAAAATAGAAAAAATCTTTCTTGACAGCTATCGGACGAAGTATACAAACTCGTTCTCCGGGAATACATAATTCCAAGACAACGTCATCCTTGGACCCTGTTGAAGATATTTGTTTTTTAGATTGAAGTTTTTCGATTTCTATATCATCAAAAATGTTATTCTTATACTTCATGACTTCGAGATCAAAGGGAGCAGCGATCATCATCGAAGTCTCTACAAAACCTGAGGAAGATGAGTCAGGGTTAAAATCACTTTTAGAAGTGAGAATATCACCATAAACTTCATTTATAACACGTCTATACTCTTCTGGTCCTAAAGCATCCTCTATTTCCTGCATGCATTGCTCCCACAACTATTTTCTCTCCACGACACCCATACGAATGACACTACCACTACCCTCATCGCTTCGTTCCCTAAATACGACCATTCTTTCTAAAAAGCAAGTAGAAGAATAAAATAATTCAAGAAGGGTAAGGAAATACTTGTGAGTAACGAGAAGATGGAAATTGAAATAGGAGTTTAATCGTTAAAAAGATTATGCAAAGCCGAAATGAGAAGAGGGAGAGAAGAAAAAAGGCTTTTAAAGGACTCAACACCCAAAGGTAGCTAGAGAGTAGCCATTAATAGTCATCATTACACTGGAGAAAATGAAAGGGCACGACCCTCCATGGAATTCATGACATGTAAGGACCCAAGAAGAAAATTCGACCTATAACACAATATCAGTCAAATATATTATGGCTCATGTTATTATCGAGTATTGTACCCTTGTAAACAGATATAGTACTCGGGGGGCTTATGTACATGCCAAATATATTCGGAGTCGAGTTGTATAGCCGGACAAGGTCAAGCATGAACTAGACTACAATAGCAAGAGGTCGAGCAATGCAGAGAGCTAGGCAAGTATCATCCATAACCCGGGCTGGTCAAGGAGCCCGACTCCCATCAGCCGAACTCTTACGAGTCCGAGTACTGACCTCCATCAACCCGATACTTATGTCGAACATGAACTCAACTAGCACACCAAAAGTTGTAACGGTGGCAGCGCATCAACATGGACATTAGCAGAGCTTCAAAGCCTACATTCATGAAGGGGAATTACAGCAATGATGGTCATGTAACGTCAAAAAGCTAAAAGACTCCTCTTAATGGCATATCTTAATGGCAAACTATAAAAGGGACTCCCACATGAGGGTTAAGCAAGACACAATCATCTTGAGACAATACGCAGCATAAGTGTAGCTCTCAAATCCCCAAATATCCCTCACAATATAGACAACGTAGTTCTTCTTGTCCAGGACAAAAGGAATTAGCACTTTTGGTGTATCTAACCATTTTTGGCTAGAACACATGTTGACCTCAGTTTTCTTGTATGGGCATAGCAGCTTGGGCCAACATGGTCCGTGTCAACCATGTTAGCCTCAGGTTTTTTGTATGAAGAGCTTTCCTTTTCACATGATCTTTGGTATTCTTCATTCCGGTTTGCTCCATTATTCTCTTATTTCCTGAAAACATCAAAATTACACAAAAGTGCATAAAATCAAACTAAAATAATGAAAACACACAAGAAAGTGGAAAGAAAATAAGCAAAAAGTATGATGCAATAATGACTTATAACTCAGCGAGGTCACGCCTATTATTCATGTCTTTTCTCAAGGTACTTTTGATTGGGTCTTTATGCGTGGGAATTGTGAGCGACAAAAAAACTTAAATAAGAAAATCATATGATGATATTTTTTAAAGGCTAATATAATATATTGGCAAAATAGGCTTTTTCGTCCCGTATGTTTGGGTCGGGGTTCATTTTGGTCCTTTAATTTTTAAAAGGGTCATTTTAATCCCTCAACTATATTAAATGTACCATGTTTACCCTTTTGAGACAAAACACAGTAACGGCTTTAAATGTGACAATGTCAACTGCCATGTCAGTGCCAAGTAGGACAACTTCTTCTCTAAAAACGTCAAAGTGAGGTATGTTTCCCTTTATCTTCTTCTTATTCTTCTTCTTCTTATTCTTCTTCTTCTTCTATGTATTAGGGTTCTATTTCCCTTTACCTTCTTCAGTAAAATCACGACTTCATCTTATTTCGTTCATGCCTTCATCTTCTTTCGTTCATGCTTTCATCTTCTTCAACTTTAATCTTGTTGGCGCTGCAAAACATTGATTGTGAAGAGTAATGGCGCTTAAATGTCCATGTATGTTGCTAAAGGGGTATGGGTATGGTGGAGATGTTAGTTACAGTTCTGAATCTAGGGTTGATTCATCATCTTCAAAAAATCAATGGAGACCTAACTGTTGGTGTGGTGACTTTGCTGTACCCATAAGGGAAAAAACCGTCAAAAATTTTGAGAAGCAGTTTTGAGGATGTCCACTTTATAAGGTATGATCTATGTTGTTAACTTTGCAATTGAGATTTTACACATTGCGTAATGTTGTATGTAACATGTTGCAGGGGAATACAAGTAATGGATGTAATTATTTTGATTGGTTTTATGCTGAAGTTAAAGATGACAGGGACATGTTCATCAAGAATCAAAAACAAAGGTTGGAATGCTTAGAAAAGGAGAATGAAGACTTACAACAAAAATTGATTAAATATGAAGTATTAGTTTAAGAACTTGAGGGGACTGTCAATAACACAATGAAGTGGAAGACATTTTGGAGAAATTCATTTTTTGTTACTTTTAGTGTATTAATCTACAATTTCTTACTGTAATTATAAGGTCAATGAAATGGAATGAATGAGTTGTATTTCTAAAATATTGTTTTGTGAGATCAATGAAATGGAAATGTGTAATGAAGCTTATTACGTGAAAGTTGTTTATAATGGTATAATGTGTCTGTCAAAATAGAGTTGTGAAATGATATAATTTAATTATCACCTAACTGGTATAATTTGGTACCAAAACACAACAACATATAAGCAAAATAAGTCTTTCATTAGAGTATCAGTAGTCATAACAGAATTTTCATATAAGGATTTCAACATTGTACCAAAACATAGACCTAAACATAGTACCAATAGTATTAACTGAATTTCCATATAAGGCTTACAACATTGTACCAAAACATAGACCTAAACATAGTACCAGTAGTCATAACAGAATTTCCATTTAAGGCTTACAACATTGTACCAAAACATAGCACTTAAACATAGTACTAATAGTATTAAAAAAATTGCCATATAAGGCTTACAACATTGCACAAAAACAAAGCAGCAAAACATAGTACAAAACATAGACATAAGACAACATATTGTATCTATTTTTTCTTCTTGCTCGCTTGAGATGAAGTGAGCCTAGTTGTAGGGCCTTCCACATTCCTTTATGCAGTTAACCTAGTTGTAAGGCCTGGTGAACCGACACTTCTACTTGGCCTCCTAATGGATAACTTCTTGACTGGAGTTATGGAACCACTTGCTCTAGCCTTGGTGTGAGCAGCAGATTTTTATGTCTGAACCTGAGTTGGTTGTATCTGAACAACAGTTTGTTGTGTCTGAGTCTGTGATTGTTGTGCTTGAACCTGAGTTGGTTGTGTCTGAGCAGCAAATTATTGGGTCTGAGTAGTAGATTGTTGTGTCTGAGTTGGTGGATGCTGGAAAGTAAGCTTGTTATGACCAGTTTTTTTTTCACTTACTGCATTTAATAAGGAGTCAAGTCCTCTTTAGTTTTTGATCTAAGACATCAACTTCACCTTGCTCTAAATTCATTTTCCTTTTTGGCCTTCCTAGAATTTTTCTAAAAATGGGTGGTTGCACATCATTGTATTTGGTCATTTCCCATAGGTTAGAACCATTAATAGGATAGATGACATGGTTGTATACCTCCTGATATCTGCCTTTTTTGCACAAGTCTGGTATGTAACTTTCTATCTTGAAGTTTCTGCTTTTCATGGAAGCAATTGCATGTGCACATGGTAAAGCTATCAGCTGCCATTTCCTACATGTACAACTGAAATATTGCAAGTTGACACTGAACTTATCTTCATCATTTTTAAGGTGTCTAACCTCAAAGATATGTTCAACTTCCATTATAGAAAACAATACATAATATCATCCTAA
The DNA here is from genome assembly GCA_963859935.3 of Lathyrus sativus. NCBI lineage: Eukaryota > Viridiplantae > Streptophyta > Magnoliopsida > Fabales > Fabaceae > Lathyrus > Lathyrus sativus. The sequence goes on along the minus strand of CAWUDS030003698.1, from coordinate 108,933 downwards.
CATTATGAGTAAACAGAGCATATCATTGTGAGTAAACATAATATAACATTACCTAACAATCCACATTTTGGTGTAGTCACTAATCCTTGCAATCCTAATATCCAAAACATAGCAGTTTATCAAAACATAGCCAAATCTCAAAACATAGTAGTTTATCAAAACATAGCCAAATCTCAAAACATAGCAGTTTATCAAAACAAATGCCAGTACTAATACAAAAACCAACATTACATCTTCATTATGTTGGGCAAGATGTCATCATCATTAAGGTTTTCAAATCTCCCTCTATTTTTTTCCCACCTTTCCATTAAGTATGTTCTGATCTCTTCAAGCATTGCCACTATAGTCTTAGCTCTTGCTTCAATAATAACACTATTGAAGGCCTCTGACATGTTATTCAACACACTATCATGCTTAGAGGTTGTCTTGAATTGAGATTTTCTCCAAAACCTAGAAGGTGTTTTCATTCTAAGATTGTAGATATGTTGACTTGGAAGCTTTCCATATAATCTCTTTCAGCTTCTTTCTAGGAAATCTCTTCCTAAAATTCTTGTACAAATGGCGTAAGCAAAACCTTTGTTCCACACCCTGTAAGAGTACAAATGGCGTACGCAAAACCTTTATTCCCTAACACCTCAAAAATAACTCCACTTATCAACATCACACTTCACATCAGTAATTGAACCCCCATAACATGACTTATCATCACCTTAAAAATAACCCCCATGGTGTATAACTATATGAACATATTTATCTATAACAAACCTAAAAAGTAAAACATTTGGAATCAGGTACATGAAACCCTAAACCCTTAACAAACCCTAAAATGAAAATACATACGAACCCTAAAATAGAAATGGATGAAGATTAAAAACAAGTAAGATGACATTACCAGTATTCTGGAAAGAAATCCCTTGTCTTCGTGATTGAACACATTCTTCACTTTGTTCATCAAATCATCTTCCTTGTTCACTTCATTCGTTAGAAACAATCCCTAGAGTGAGTTTCATACAAGTGTGACATTAGGGTGAAAAATCTGAATGCATCCCTTTTATGTATTACAATACATTATGTCATCAACAAATAATACACGTGTATGCCAGCATTGCCATGTCATAAAAACTAATACACGTGTGTGCCAGCATTGCATTTCAATTGACTTTGACTAACGTTTTGGACGGAAAGGATAAACGTGAACCAATTTAAAAAGTCGAGGGACCAAAATGGTCCTTTTTAAAATTAAGGGACCAAAATGAACCTTTCCCAAAAGATAAGGGACGAAAAAAGGTATTAAGCCTAATATATTAAAGGTGAGAGCCATAAGTACAAGAGTTAGGTACAAAACACAAGAAGTGTTTGATTAATGAAAAAATAATAATTGAAGAAATAAATAGAAGTCAACTAAAGAGAAAGTACTCCCAAAGCAACACCAACCTACTTGAAAAATTCCACACTACTCACAGGCTAGATCTCGAACCAACTAAATGCACCAATGACATATTAGATTCCAAGCATAAGTATACGAATGATCCACCACCATACCCTACACTAGGGAAAACACTTGATCAGCTGTAGGTGCAAGTAGATGATATGATTATGAAGCCACTCCAAGAATGTGAAAGAGTTCTCTCCCATCCTTCCCTAAAACCAATACTATGCCAAAAAAATACTCTTCTCCTACACTTTTTGTTTTGTTTTTGTGACTTCTTTAAATATAACATCATTTCGAGCTTTCCAAATTGACCAGAAAATAGTGTGCCAAACCATAAGAAAACCACCCAAAACTTGTCCCTACCTCCTATAGAATACAAAAACTAAAAAAAAATCCCCATAAGAGCCTGGTGAATAATTATATGCCAACCTAACCACTTAAACACCTAGTACAACACGGAAAAATCAATCTCACAATTCACAAAAAGATGAAAGGCGAACTGTCACACTCTAATTTTTAACCCTGAGATCCCACCTCTTTGTGTATCATCTTGCATAACATTTATAGATCAATCATACATGCATATCTAACCAATTATTTATGCTTTGTTTTGTTCGTTTGCTCACTGATGAATCAGGGTTTACTTCAAAGGGACCTCAAGGGTCAGTCAGTCAAATTTTGAGTGTACCATCAACCAAGTACATTAGATTCAAGTGAATACTCATTCTCACAAGTACCTCAAGGTGTGACCAGCTGAGTCTGATTCAGTGGTTCTAGAAATATTTATTGGGTTATTTTCCTCGATATTTCTCAAAAAGCCTCAATGTATACTGTAAAAAGAATTAGGTCTTTCCTTCCATTGGTGCTGAGCATGGGCATGTGAGGATTGTTTAGGGTTTTCATAACAAGTTGCATTACAAGGATTCCTCAAAGCATGGTTCTTGTTTCAAGTTCAATCTTTAGCTGTGAGGATAACAAAGATTAAGATTAATTCAAAAGGGATTGTGTTTTCGTCCGTAAGGTTGGATCATGATTTGTTCCTTTTGATCTTAAGGGAAAGAGATTCATGATTGTCTTATTGATTAGTTTATGAGAAACATGTCTGGAAATGTTCAAGTTCCAATGTTCCAATTCAAAGATCATGGTTTACAAATCGAATTCATAATTCTAGGATTTCATGACAAGATTACAAGGCTCAAGATGACATGCCAAGCTTAAACCAATTCCAAAATACAAAGCTCAAAGTTAAGTCATTACAAGATTCAAGTATCCAAGTTCTATCAAAGTCAAAGTGCACAAGACAATTTCAAGACTCAATTTGCATTACACAAGAGTTCACGTTACAACTACAAGAATGGATTCAAACCACATCAAGAAAACTCTATCTCTCCATGTCCATTTATTCTACTCACATTTGATTTTCATACATTTCGAATAATGTTGGACATTTGGGTTGGTGATTCGCATGAAATGAATCCACTTCTTGATTATTTTTTTTGTTAGATTTGGTCTTGGTGTTTCCATTTGTCCTTGTTTTGAATTAGTGTGTTGAATACCTCATGATAGTATATTTCTTATTGTTTGTTCTTTTAAAGACGTGCACTCGTGGTTACATGTGGGTATCTTTTCATGTGCATTGGTGGTTTATTTAATATTATCAAGATGACAAAATTTTAGGATGTTACTGTATCAGATCAATTGCTTTAAAGTCAACTTACACAAGTTGAATTCCATAGATTCAAATCAAAATTTGCCTTTTCAAAGATTAAAATAAAAAGTTACAGGGCATACATAGTAGGGAGATCTTGAATGAATATGGTAATGATTTTTAAGGGACTAAAGCTACAACAAAACCAAATGAAAATTACTCCTGGTCATTCCTTAATGACACTATAGCTCTTTCGCACAAGTAATCAAGTAATCAAGTTATGTTGCTCACAAATAGCTACCACGGGAATAGGTGATGATAATCAAGGCATCACGGGACCTCTTACTTTGCCTCCTGAAAAAGGACTCCAGAAAAACGTCACCTGCAATATTCACAAGCACCTTAGTAGGTGTCGCTACTGCAAAAAACGAGGCCGGCAATGACAGAAGAGTCGCCACCGTGCGTTATTTATCCCAGAGGAGGGAAAGGAAACGCTCAGAGAAAACCTAACAAAAAAGGAAAGGAATGGTCATCGCAACCAAGTCCTGGATTCGGGAGTCGGTTACGCAAGGGGAAGGTATTAGCACCCCTCACGTCCATCGTACTCGATGGGATCCATGCTTAGTTATTTATCTCGAAGGGTTGATTAAAACTATCTAGCTAAAGGCTTAGGGACAAAAGAAAAGAAAAGTGACTCGGCAAAACACAGCAGTTCTATGCCTATGTATTCCCGTCTGGAACGAGAAATCAGAGTCAACGTAGTTCGCCTAACTACGGGAAAAAGGGGGGAATGTTGCTCGCCGAGATATCACATCTCGTGCCTACGTACTTTCATACGGCATGAAAGATTAGAGCAAACGTAGTTCGGGCTAAACAAGACCACTGGTTTGGTTCATTATGTTTTAACCCGAGTAGGGTTAACAAACGGTTCTAGCAGTTTGGTGTATGCAGCTCGACCTTTAGAGACTTAGGCGTTACCGTTTTGCGGGAGAACCGAGAGTTAACGAAACTCTCCTTATGAAAAGGGTTTTCCTGATTAAAGGTCCAAGAGTACAAAAAGAATTTGGATGTTTGTTTTTGAAGTCTTTTAAAGAAGAAGTGTTTTGAGTTTTGTTTGTAACTCGTGTCGCACTAAAGACATGGACTTAAGAGTGAATGTGTCGCATGTCACCCAAAGGGTACCATACTAAACACCCAAGCTGTTGAAAAGAAACTCTCCAACAACCCCTTCTCAAGTGCTTAAGGCTCGTAGCGTACAACACGTGTTATCCTTTATTAAGTGTTTTAAAGAATGTTTGAAGATGAGAAGAGAAAAACACAACTAAGGGGAAACTAGTTCAATCCTAAAGTTGTCATGCAAAGTTCATCCTATGGTCAAGGTTAGGAGGGAACTATCTAATGTTGTCATGCATGGTTAAAGGCCTAATGTCTATCACATTCTATCTTGAACAAGAAAGAATGGAAATCCTAAGGGAAGGAAGACAAAAGAAGAAGAAGAAAACAATTGTAAGAATGCATACATGAAATGCAAGTATAGAAAGCAAAGATGCAATGCAAGTGAGGGAGGAAAATAGTGTGGGGCAGGAGCTTCCACAAGCCCATCTCAACCTCAAGCCAAATACGAAATAATGCAAGAGAAATAGGAGAAGGAAATGCAACAAGAGCAAATCAAATAAAACATACAAAGGAAGTCCTCAAGGATTCACCACTTTAGGCATGCCTTAGGGACCTCCAAAGGAGGGACCTAAAACTTCCTTAAATGACACACCAAGGTCATTGGACAGAGGGTGGCATATTCTAATCATACAACCTAAGCCATAAATGAATATCAAGGAGAAAATGGTAAGGCATCAAGAGAAACCTACAATGAAAGTACATTAACCACTATATGGAATCACAATGTACAAGCATGAAAGTAAAGCATCAAATGGGTAAGCTATGTACAATATAAACAGCCACCAAATGGTCTACAAGACCTATAATGAATCCAAAATACGAAGAAAGCATTATAATGTCCATCACACAAGCAATACAAGGCTTTTGGAGCCAAAACAATACAAGTGTCCAATTGAAAATGCCAAATTATGAGTCCAATTGCAAAATAAGGAAAAAATAGTAAAATGCATCTAAAAATGCCAAATCAATTCTCCGAGGACCTGCAAATGTTAGAAATCAGAGGTTAAAATGGGAGAAAAAGAATCCAAGAGGAAGTGCCTAAACAGAGGGTAAACATCCAAAGATATCCCAAAATAAGGCAATCTAGGGCCTGCCCAAAGATGGTAGTCAAAACCTATACAAATGATAGTATAAAATCCATATAAAAATATACATAAATCCCTCAAGATGTACACCATAATACCACAAAATATTAGGAGTTTATTTGTTGTTTTGGTACCTCAACAAAATTCTACAAGAAAGATGGTACAGTTTCGTATTTTTAATGACTATTAAAAATAGAAAAAATCAAACAAATTGAAAATAAATCCAAAATCAGTTTTTCCAATTCCAGGAATCTCTAATCATGTCAAATATTATGGTGTAAAAATATCAAGAATTTAGGAGCAAGATTACTATTTTTCATGCAATTAAAACTAACCTGTAAAAATGAAGAAATAAGGAAAATAATTGAAAAATAAACAAATTTGTGTGCCAAATAGCAAAACCATTCAATGTGTTTCTGGACTGGGCCTATGCGTGGGGTGTGGATAGTAGTTCACTTAAGCCCAGCTGAACTTTAAGTGAGATGGTGAGGTGGTGCGTTCTGCCTCGTTAGATGAGAATACATTGTCAAACTTTTAGCCATGATCCAAGGGCCATTGCATTGTCTTCCTCATTTGAACATTTGAAGAGGAAAAAATGCAGCACGTGAACAACGGGCGGTCGGAGCTTCGCCGGTGGCCTTCCCTACACTGTATCTCTCTCGTTTCTCCATGAAAACGCATGTTTCTTGAATCAAACTTGTGGCATTTTTCGTGGGGAACTCAAATATCATACTTAATTGAGCTATAAACCTTTAAATCTCCAAACCCGTGTGGCTTCAAGAAAAATCCAAGAACACAAATTCTTCATGAAATCCTTCCAATTGTTACCAGAATCATTCATATCACATCCAGCAGAATATAGTGGTGCAAAAATGGTGCAAGAAAGATGCATAATTAATGAGTAATCTTGATTTTCTTTATACCTCTGAAAATGGAGTTGTAGTGCTTCAACCAACCACGAATTCTTCAGGAAAATGGTGTAGAATCTTCAATGATTGTTGGTGAAGGTGTTTGGATAGGTGAGAACACTTGAATTGATGAAAAATGAAGAACTCAAAAATCACTTGGAGGCTCACTTTTTCAATTGCTATAAGTCTGTTTCTCACTCAATTTCATCCAAAAAAAATTATGGAATTGCTCTATAATACTTATAGAACAAGTTTACAATGAATTGGGGGCCCAATTGTGAGAAAATGATCAAGTTGAATTTTGGATTTTTTCCAAGTTGGAAGCCATGAACAACATAGACAACCATGATCATGATCAATTCTCCTTGTTTTTGATTGCATTCCATTCCTTGTAGTGTAAGAAGATCAATGGCTCATAATTGCTCCTTGTTTGGATCTTAATGGTCATAATCCAAAGTGTTGCTTAAACATGAAGAACTTGAAATAGTCTTGAAATAGTCCATAACCATGCCTCAAATGCAATTGATTTTCTCACCAATGTTCTTAAGACATATTTTCCCTTCAAAATGAGCACAAATATGACCATATTTGATTTGATTTTGGAAAGATCACAAACTAGGCTTTTCACATGCTTTTACCAAAATTCATTTCACCAATCTTCAACTATGAGCCAGCCCATTGAAACCTCGAGGTTAAGTTGACCAAATGACCCCATTTGGAGCAACTTTAATGTTGGAAAAAAAGTTCATTTGAGTTAGGAAAAGTGGTGAACTTGACCTGTAATTTTATGACTTGTAATCAAAGTTTCCCAAAATACCCATGCCTTGCAAAGCTTATAACTTAGAGCTCTACAAATCAGATGAATGACTTCTAGTACTTTTTAGAAAGCTAAGATCATGAGGAACGACTTTCATGTCTTTATCAAAAGGTCATGTGAAACTTACTTCTAGGGAAAAAGTGGCATGCAAGCTGGTTGACTTTTGCAGACAAATTTCACATTCATCTGATGATCTGTAACTTGTCTGGCTTGTAACTTGAGTTCTATAAATCATATGGATGACTTCTAGTACTCAACTACAACATTAATGTGTATGCAAATGTCATGTGATACTTGTATCTTGACTTGTGTGGTCTTGAAGTTAGGCACTAAATAGGGGATTTTACACTGAGAACCCTAGTTTAGCAACTCCTCACACTTTGGATTCTTTTGATTTGATCTTGGAACAACATCTCAAATGCTTCAACATGACATTCCATGAACCCCATGACCTAGAAATGAGCTTTGAACTCATTTGAAATAAACAGTTGACTTAGGGTCGACCAGATGAAAACCCTAATTGCAACACCTTCAACTGTAGCTGCTTGCACTTAGTAAAATGACTTAACCGAGCTCCACCATGACCCTAAAGGAACTCCATGAGCTATATTCACATACTCTATCCATAATCAAGGCTTTACAACCCACTGATGGTCTTCAATTGTCTTCCAAGTTAGGAGATGAACCCTATACACGCAACTGAACTTCTCAAGAGCATGAACCACTTTCTGATGACTTTGGTGACTTCTCAAGCTTGGATAAAACCTCTAAATAGGCTTCTCTTAATATAAATCACACTCGATCCCCTGCATAAATGCTAATGCAATTCTAATGCTAATGCTAAATGTAATGCAAAGAACCAAAAACAAAGAAGGAAAAGGTTGGGCAAATTTTGGGGTGCAACAGTAGGCAAGCTTCATACACTTGAAGAGAAAAAGATAATGGTAAGAGAAAGAAAAAGAACATATGAGTTAAAAAGGAAAGAAACACGGATTAAAGTGGCAAGGATGCTCAAGATGTAGGAGTTTCTTCAATAATTGATGACAATTCAAAGCTCGACGGTTTCTTGGGCGATGACGAGGATTAGTAGGAAAAGAAAGGATGTCATGATGATTTCGGCAAAGACTAAGGAAAGGAGCAGGTAGTCTCAATCGTAGGATTATTCCTTGCACGACTCAACAAAATCTCTGCATAAAGCATGAAAGTAAATTCATAAATAGTTCCAAAAAAGCAAGTCAAAACGGGAAAGTTGCCTATTGTCATCAAACACTCCAAATCCAAAATAGAAATAATTATTCCCATCATTAATCAGGAAAAAGTAAAAAAAATGCTTCCAAGACATACCAAGATATATTTCCAACAACATTAACAACTTGCAATAGCCGTAATCACACATGAATTACACTCAAAAAGGCAAAAAGTTTCTGACATATCAACAAACCCTAGATCTCTAATACATACAAACGGAGAAGCAACAAGAGGGGGAAGAGGTTCATACAAAAAACAACAATTCATCATGTACGAAGGAGACGAGAAAATAAGGGGAGTCATACCTATGTTGTCGCCAGATTCATCTTCAGGTAATGATCCCTCCAACTTTCCCTTGCTTGCCTGGATTTGTGCTTAGTACACTTGATTGAACGTGAGCCCTTTATGAATTGTTGATGCTTATGTATGACTTTTGGATTTTAATGGGTTAGGGTTTTATGTTCTGATTTAGTATTTTGTAATTTGCGTTGCGATTTAGTAATATATGAGGGCAGATCCGTATTTAGAAGGTGTGATTTAGGGTAGGAAAAAGGTTTGGTCGGAAACTGAGAATAGTCACGGCAGCAGCACCGCGATTTTCATCATCAACGCCGTGAAGTTCATCTCCCTCGCCATGAAAATTCATAGGGGCCACTACGTTTAATCCATTTTTTTGGGTCACGAGTTGTGTTTGAATGTTTTTTTAGAGAGAGAAAATGGAGAAAGAGAGTAGAAATGAGAGAGTATCAGAAATGACAAATGATTTGGTTGCAATATTTTTATAAGTTATCGTTGCCAAGTCATAAGTGTAGACACACGACCTTCCTTCATCTTGACACATGTCGTGGTTGACTGAATAAGTCAACTTGGGATTTCGTACGAGTCCCCTAGTATGATCCATGATGCACCATCGTGATCATCATTGTTGGACCTTTTGGTCATCGGATCAGAAGGTTAAGGCTGAGTCAAAATTTTGACTCCCCCTTTCATGAAATTTCCCCAAGGTCGTTGGGCCTCCCATGGGTGGGCCTGGACCTTTTTGTTCACACCCTCACTTCTTCTCTTTGCAGGCCTTTGATGTTCTTTTTTTCTTTATTTATGTTATTTTCTATTTGTATTTGCAATTTTTTTATTGTTTTTTATTATATATGAAAATATAAAAAATATATACATTATTAATTATTTTAAACAATTGTATATAATTTAGTTAATTAAATTATTGATTAATTTTATTTAACCTAATTAATTTTTTAGTTCTTTTGTTCAATTATGTGACCTTCTACTTTCATGACTATTACTTTCATTCCTATATTGGTTGTACTTATGCTTTAATTGCATAAGCTTGCACACTAATTGTTGACTCTTGAACTTATATGATTGCTTATGTCCAAATCCAAGGGAGGGATTCACTATTTGACTATATTGTCATATACATTGCATTTCTTTTGCATTTCTCTTCTACCCCTTGTGGGATCTTCTATTCCTCTTTTTTTAGGTTGATTACTTCAGGTGATACTTGGTTTGTTTATCCTTTAGGTTAGTTTCCCTTAGGATACTTTAACTTAGATAACTTATAGTTAGGTTCCCTTTTCCATGAGAGAATTAGACGTGAGTAATCCCTAGTTGAGATGTAATTCTCCTACTCCATGACATAGACGAAAAGATGTAGAGTCTTTTCCACTTGAGAGAGGTATGTGGCATAATCGTCGGTTTTATATCCGAGTTGGGGCCGTTATCTTAATATGAAGAAAAGATACATCTCTCGCATATTTGTGGTAGTTTAGTTGAGCATTCTCCTTAAGATGATAACTTGTCTCTTTCTCCTAAAACTAATCAACAAACATTGTTCATCCTTAGTGAGGGGAACTACAAATGCTCTGATTCCATTCCCGTCAGGATACGTAGGCACGAGATGCGATGTCTTGGCGAGCATACTTAGGAATAAAACCATAGGTCTTCCTTTTCTTTTCACCCTTAGCAAACAGATAATAATTAACAAATAACACACTAAAACAAGAGGTTCCTGTAGAGTACTACAGATACTTAGGATGTTAGCACCTTCCCTAGGTATAACCAACCCCCGAACCTTAAATTCTCTCTTGCTTTGCATTGCATTGCATACTTATGGGTTATTCGTTCTTTTTCCCTTCCCTTGGATAAATTAAAAATCGGTGGTGAATTATGATTTGTGATTCAAGTTAATTAATAGCTGGATATCCAATTCTCACCGCGACAGAAATGGCGACTTCACTAGGGACTTCCTAAGAGGGTTACACCTAACTTGTTTTATATGTGTTATATTTGTATACTTGTTTATATCTGTCTGCTTAGGTTTTTTTGTATACATGGTTGTTACATGCTGTTGTGAGATAAGTTCTAACCCAGACTTGAGTACACTTATGATAGAAAGGTGATACATTCAAGAAGGCTTATAGGGAGTTGATTCCCAACCAAGCTAACTTGAGAAGTCACCACTCAGTTGAGGCCTTCTTGGGAGTAGTATTGTTGAATGAGTATTCATGAAAATATTACTACTTTCGACCTAGAAGCCCGTGACATTGAGGAACTTTAGTTACCTCATTAACCCACTTGGACTTCTTAGGATGTATTGTGATGACTATGAGGAAGTATTCCCAAAGTAGTTGAGCCATGATACTACATTCAAAAGAGGTTCTCTTGAGAATATTACTAACTACCCAGTATTTGGGAAAATGATAATATCCGAAAGATGGACTGATGACTTTGGGAACTGTGTAGAACCTGTTGTACAGGTACAAATGAACCCATAGTACATACCTCTTGGAGTGGGTAGACCATGGCTCCATACTCTTGATCTTCAAACCTAGGCCCTCGTCTGTTTGCAAATATGCGAATATGTGTACACCTGTGATTGTGCATACATGCATTCATGATCATCTTTTTCATCAAGTTTCATGGAACTTAGAGCTTTTGTTTGCAAACATCATAGGATCATCATGGATTACGAAAGGAAAAAGACTTTGAAGTACATTTTCAAGAGTCCTGAACTGGATGACCTAAGGAAGTTGGGAGCTTTGGTTATAGACCAAGAAGGTTTCAAGAACAAGTATGGGAAGATGTTATCACTATTGAAGATAAAGATGGACAATGAACTTCTCTCTACACTACTTCAATTCTATGATCCAGTCTACCACTGTTTTACCTTCCTCGATTATCAGCTCATGCCTACACTAGAAGAATATTCTTATCTGGTTGGTTTGCTTATTCTTGAGGAATCTCCCTTTCCTATATTGGAGAATGACCCTAAAGAGCAAGATATTACCAAGGCTACACATTTGAGATTATCTGACATTCAAGACGACATGACTATTAAAGGTGGAGTCTTTGGATTGACCACAGATTTTTTATTAACAAGAGCTAAGTATTATGCTGATCATCTAAGCATGGATGCATTTGAGGCTACTTTTGCCCTACTTATATGTGGTGTATTTCTCTTTTTCAATTTTAAAGAATTCGTTGATATCAATGCTATCAAGATTTTTTTGAAGAAGAATCCAATATCTACTTTGTTAGCTGATGCTTACCATTCTGTTCATCTAAGGAATTTTCATAATGGAGGAATGATTATGTGTTGTGTGACATTATTGTACAAGTGGTTTATTTCTCACTTGTTCAAGTCTAGCTCTTTTTGGGATCTCAAGAATGGTTCATGATGGTAACGAAAGATTATGGCTCTTACTCACTCTGATATTGATTGGTATAATTGTGTCTATGATGGGGTAATGATCATTGATAGCTGCAGAGATTTTCCCAATGTACCTCTTCTTGGTACCAAAGGAGGGATTAGTTACAATCCAGTCTTGGCTTGTCGTCAGTTAGGATATCCTTTGAGAGACAAGCCCAGGGGTGTTCATGTTCAGAGTATCTTCTTCAAAGATGGTAAAGATCACAAGGAGATCAAAGAGAAGATTATGGTTACTTGGCGTCATTCACATAGGAAAGAAAAGAAAGACTTAGGAAAGCCTAATTGTGTTTCTCTGAAACCCTATCTCAAATGGGTCCGAGATAGGGCCATTAAGTTAAAGATGTGTTATCCTTGACAAGAGCCCATGACTCTAATTAAAGAACCCATTATAATTTTCATGTCTCAAGCAGAAGAGTTGAAGATTGCTTTGAGCAAAGCGCAATAAGAAGGAGACACTTGGAAGAACAAGTATCAAGTGGTCGTTAAAGAGAATGCTGAACTCTAGAGACAACTACAATTAAAGAGTGAAGGAGTACTCTCTTGTAAGAAGAGGAAGGTACAAGAGGATTTTTGTTTCCTCTAGCCCTCAATCGACTCCTTAGAAGCTGATCATGGATAAACTTATTCTCGAGAAGACTCAGTTGGAGGAGCAAATCGAGAAGCTCAATACAAGGCTATTGGGAGAATTTCCTTAGGGCTTTATTAACTTTTATTTAGCTTTTTGTTTATGACTCTTGTAAGAAGTACTAATATTTTGTAATACTTTTTATTGGTTAATGAAAATGAGTTTCTTTTGGTATCTTGTAATGTTCGCAAAATATTCAAGTTCCATGAAACTTTTGCATCGCATTCTTGCATTTTTGCATTTTTTTTCTCTGACCCTTCAAGGAACTAAAATTGTTTTGCAAATATTGTAAAATGGATTTTGGGAGAAGAAGAACGAGAAATACACCTCCAAGAGTCTGAAGCTTGAAAGCCTAAGGGAACTAGAACGCCTAATCAAGGATCCTTTGACATTCTTGGACAAATATGGGAGAATGTTCCCATTGTTGAGACTCAAGATAACTGATGGGCTGCTAGCCACGCTCGTCCAGTTCTATGACCCTCTATACAATTGCTTCACATTTCTAGATTACCAACTGATGCCTACCCTAAAGGAGTATTTTGCCTTGATGGGACTGCATGTCACGTCTTCGCCTCCTTTCTCTGGATTAGAAGACATGCCAAGTGAGCAGGATATTGTGAAAGCTACGCGCCTGAGTTTGTCTGATATTCAAGCTCACATGACGACTAAGGAAGGGCTCTTTGGGTTGCTAGCCAAATTCTTGATAGAGAAGGCTCGTTATCATGCCAATAAGAAGAATACCGAAACTTTTAAAGTTACCTTTGCATTGTTGGTCTATGGGCTCTTCCTATTCCCAAATATTGACGACTTCATCAATATCAACGCCATCAATATTTTCATACTCAATAATCCAATTCCTACTTTATTAGCCGATGCTTATCACTCTATTCACTTGAGAAATTCTCATGGAGGGGGAAGATAACTTGTTGTGTTGCTCTCCTCTACAAGTGGTTTATTTCACGCTTGCCGAGGTCTGCAACTTTCTGGGATTTAAAGGATGGACTCATGTGATCACAGAAGATCATGGCACTCACGCACTCTAACATCGAGTGGTATGATCCCATTTACAGAGGAGAGGTGATGATTAACAGCTGTGGAGAGTTCCCTAACGTGCCTCTTCTTGGCATGAAAGGATGTATCAGTTACAACCTAATTTTGGTTCGCCGACAACTTGGGTATCCGATGAAGGAAGAGCCTAACGCAATCCTTTTGGAAGGTATTTTTCTCAAGGAGGGAGAGGATCCAGAACTTAAGGCTAAAATCATGTGCACCTGGTGTCACATACATAGAAAAGGAATGACTGCATTGGGATACCCTGATTGCACTGCCTTAGGACCTTACTTGAAATGGGTGCGAGAAAGGGCTCTTGAGCTAAGGATGCCTTACCCTCGTCATGAGCCCATACTGTTGTCTCCTAGGGACCCTACTTTGACCGCCACGAGTGAAGAAGGAAAGCTGAAGATTGCGTTGGATAAGGATGAAAAGGAGAAGGGCGCCTGGAGGAACAAATATTTCATCATCAATCAAGAGAATGAAGAGCTTCAGAAGCTTCATCGATAGAGAAAGAAGGAAGAGTCTGCTAAGAAGAGGAAAGTGCAAGAAGATTTATTTTTCTCTCATGCATCATTAGTACCTACTGCTAGCTCCGCTATTCCTCCGACTTCTGTAGCATGGAAGCAATACGTGGACAAGCTTATCCTAGAAAAGGAAAAAATGCAAAAGCAGATTGACCAACTTATATTTTAGTATTTTTGACTATGTTGTATTGGATCTTGAAGGTGTACTATTTGTTTTGTAAAACTTTCTGGTTTAATTAATAAAACGAGCCTTTTAATTATTCAAAGTTATATTCTCCATGATTACAATGCTTGCAAATGTACTTTTGAGTTCCTTGAAATCCATTTGCATTATGCACTTACATACATCATTAGCATTGCATTATTTGCATTCCAGGTTCTCACTCTTTCTTCTTCCTTCCATAGACAAGCTGAATCATTGGTACAATACTTGAGCAGGCCATCAGCAAAGAATGGACTAGTTAGAACAAGAGAACAGGGCACTCCGTGAAGAAGTCACAACACTGAAGGAAAGCTTTGAGAGACTTAATAGGATGATGGAACCGTTGGCGGCTGCCCAAAATCAGTCGTCACACAACTTACAAGAACATATCCAGAGGACAATTATCTTAGAGGTTGTATCTGGACTGATCCTAGTGGTGCCAACAAGTGAACCACAATACGCTATGCCTTCTGGTTTTCCGTAGGGGATTGCCTCCTTATTTTATTCCACCTGGATATCGTCCACCAGTTTCTGAAGTTCCGGTCGTGACTGTTGTAGTGGCTATGCCGCCACCTGTGGTAAATATTGTTCCTTACCATCTTGAGGAGCCAGTATTCCACACCGCACGTAGTGAAAGTGTTGGATTTGATGAAAAGATGGATGAGTTTTAAGACAAGTTCCTGGAGATGCAGAAAGAAATTAAGGCCCTTCATGGGAAAGAGTTATTTGGGAAGAGCGTTTTTTATCTTTGTTTAGTCCCAAATGTTAGGACCCCTCCCAAGTTTAAGTTTCCTGACTTCGAGAAATACAAAGGCAAGTTTTTCCCTCAAATTCATCTTGTCATGTATGCTCGCAAAATGTCAACTCAGACAGACAATGATCAGCTGCTTATTCATTACTTCCAGGATAGTCTAACAGGCGCATCTCTTAAATGGTACTTATGGCTGGATAGTATGAAGATCCATACCTTCAATTATCTTTGTGATGCTTTTATCAGATAATACAAGTATAATATTGATATGGCACCTGACAGAGTTCAGCTAAGAGCCATGACTCATAAGGATAGGGAGAATTTCAAGGAGTATGCTCAACGCTGGCGCGAAGTGGCTGCTCATATCACACCACCCTAGAAGAAAAAGAAATGACTAATATTTTCTTGAAGACTCTAAGTCCTTTTTTCTATGAAAGAGTGGTACCTAGCGCACCCAGTGATTTTACTGAGATGGTAAACATGGGAATGCGTCTGGAAGAAGGAGTTTGTGAGGGTAGGCTGACTAAAGAAGTTGGTACTTCTAGCAATGCAAAGAAACATGGAAGTAGTTTCATGAAGAAGAAAGAGCAGGAAGTAAGTGGTGTGCACCATGGTCGATCCAAGAGGAGGTACCAATAACATCAACAGATTGCGGTTGTGTCTCTAGTTATTAATACTCCCGCTTATCAACCACAGTTTGTGCAGCAATATCAACCACAACTATAGATTCCACAACAACATCAGCGTTATCAGAACCAACAGCCTTCCCAATATGCTTGGCAACCATTCAACAATCATATTCATGGGTATAGGAAGCCAAATGTTGATCCTATCCCTATGTCATATGCAGAATTCTTTCCCGCTTTGTTACAAAAAGAATACATCCAGACTAAATCTCCACCAGAAGTTCCTAAAGACCTTTGTTATTGGTACAAGGCAGATTAGTTTTGTCTGTATCACCAAGGTGCGCCCGATCATGATATTGAGAATTGTATTGGGTTGAAAGCAGACATGCAGAGGTAAGTTAAATGTGGAATTTTTTCCTTCAAGGACACAAATCCAAATGTGCAAGCCAATCCTCTCCCACCGCATGGAGCTGCCAATGTCAACATGGTGCAGGGTTACCCTGGGAAATATGTTGTTTTCAATATCAGGTATATCCGAGAATTTCTGATGAGGATGCAGAGAGGGCTGACTAGGATGGTGTTCTTTAACCATGAAAGACATAATTATGCTGCTTGTAGTGTTTGTTTTGTCAATTCGCGAGGGTGTCGATTGGTAACAAATGACATTCAGGATTTGTTGAACCGAAGGGTCATTATTGTTACCTATGACATGAATCCAGTTGAGATAGATGAAGATGAAGAGGTTTTTTTAATTGTACCTCACTTTAGAGAATTGGAGCGCATTGAGTTCACTTATGACAACAGGAAATCTTCTATAACTCCTTTGGTCATCAATGTTCCTGGCCGAACCCCCTATGTTTCTGATAGATCAGTTCTTTATAAATATAATGCCACTATATTGGAGAATGAGAGATAGGTGCCTCTACCTGTCTTGCCATCTATTGCTAGCATTGTTGATATTAGAAGGGTTACTATGAGTGGTCGTGTTTTATCTTCGACACCTACAAAGGATAAGGAGATATCTGTTGAGCATCCAATTGTGAAAATTTCAGACATGGGGAAGACCAGTGGGGTTGATTCCCTTCCTAAATCTGATGCATTTCTGAAAATGATAAGAGAAGTGAGTAAAATATTATAGACTAACTTCTACAAACGCCGTCCAAATTTTCTGTGCTACAATTGCTTATGAGCTCTGAAGCCCATGGAGAATCGTTACAGAAAGTCCTTGGATAAGCTTACTGTTGCACCCAAAATTTTGACCCCTGTAGATCCTCATCATCATTTTAGGATCATATTCATTTGATTAACTAACCTTAACCCCTTTCAAGTTTATCTTTGACAAGATGCAGACGAATCAGGGTTCCATACCGTCAAAACCGAAACTTCGAGGGTTTGATCAATCAATGTTTTGGATTGATCCAACTTCAAACAAGATCAAGGATGATACATTGGACCAAGAATGAGTGCAATTTGAGGTGGTCACCCGGGGTTCGAGAACAGTGCAAGTTGAGACACCCGATTAGGGTTTTTGACTAGAAAAAGTCAATTGTAGTTTGACTTTTGGTTCAAAGAGTATTTCAATGATGGGATAAAGGTCCATTAAGCTCTTATGGCTTAGTAAAGTCCGTCCCAAGAGTTTCAAGTCCTCAGGATGTCCGGATCACCAACGGGCGACTCGGTAGACACCGATCGATCGAAAAGTTGACCAAAAAGTCAACTCTCCAACAATAAGGAATTTGACTTCAAGGTGTGATTGAAAAATGTTCCTTATATCATAATACACCTCCCCATAAAAATTCATGATCATTGGATCAAGGGTTAGTAAGTAATTGCAAAAATCGGGAATTAGGGTTTTGAAAGGGGCAAAACCATAACTCCTCAACCACACATCCAATTGAAGTGGTTCTAAGCTTGTTTGAAAGGTCTTGACAAACCCTACAAGAGTCCCACAGTGGTCCATATTCAAAAATGCATGGAATTGGAGTTATAGCAAAAATCATTTTTCAAAGGTAAAGGACTTAGTGAAAATTGACAAATTCTGGCCATACAAACCACTTTTTCAGAACTTTGAAGGGTTTTTTCAACCTAGCTCCATCAAGAATTTGGAAATTCCCAAAACATGAAAATTGTAGAGCTACATAAGGGATTTCTAAAAAGTACAAGAACTCCCCAAGGAGATTTATGAGCTAGGAGTTATGGTGCCTTGAAGTTGGGTCTGTCACACTAAAAATCCATTTGGCCCAACTTCTCAAAATCAGAATTTTTCATCTCTAACCACTCTCCACCCTTGGGTCATGATACATTATGGTATTTAGATGTGTAGAGGAAGAGAATGACAGAAAAAAGAGAGATTGAGGAGAGAGATGCAAGTTGCAATTTGTGGATTAAAATATTCAAATGTGTAAGAATGAGAGAGAAACTTTTTCACTTCCAACTGTTGCAGATGGCTTACTCTATACTCTAAGCTTATCTCAGTCATTTCATGTCAATATCCACTTGATGTTTCTGATCCTCCTTGAGCCATGGAGCCGATAGGAGAAGATCTTGGCAAGATTTTGCAAGAAATTTCATCAAACTCCCTCCAAAAGTGGCAAAGTACCAAGCTGCCCTCATCCTCATTTCTCCTATAAATAGAGGCCTCACCCTCACTTCCAGGACACCAGAGCTATTCAAAATATCAAAGTATCATAGCTCTCCTCCTCACTATCTCTTTGCTTGTAAGTGAAGAAAAGTTCAAAAACACCAAAATTGGTCATTTGGCATATTTCACACCATTTTCATTTCTACCCTTTTCAACACTCCCACAACCATCCATACACTTTCTAAATAACATATAGAAGGTGTATAATCCATCAAACCATCAAAAACCTCAAAAAATCAAAAAGTCAACCTTATCCCCACCATACTTTGACCAAAATCACTAAAATGGCCAAAACTCATTCCATATAGATTCTTGCCATTCTAATCCCTCTAACACCTCACCAACAACATTCCTCAACTGTCCAAACCACTAGCAACCCTTGGACACTCTTATTTTGACATTTAGCATCATAAGTGGATTGTTACTTAAAGATGAAGTAAAGTCTCAAGGCCAAGAAGTGAAGTATAAATCTCTGGGTTTATTGGAGTATTTTTGCTTGCTCAAGTTTACTACAACAGGTATGAAATGTCTAGCCTCTTTCCATTCATTACCATGTCATGAGCATCATTTTGGTGTTTTTCCTAGAAGCTTCTTGTTACTTGATTATTGCACATACATGCTCTAATGCCAAGACTGTAGGATTTGAAGTTTGTTTGGTTCTAATCTATGTGTTATCATGTTTGTGTGTGTAATATATGATTTCTTGTTTCATTTTGAAAAATGCCCTGTTACTGTCAAAAAACTTCAAAACAGTATGCACACACCATTAAGTTCTGGTTCACTTACATCAATGGCTGTTGGAAAGATCACAAAGATGTTGGCTTGATTTGGTTACTACTTGGCTTGACAGTTGTTTGTTTTGATGTTGATCACTGATACTTGATTATGAGCATTTTTCCAAAGCATAAACTTGACCAATATTTCTGCTAGCAGTCCAGGTTACCTTGCCTTTGCATTAATTGCTTGATCATTAACATCACTGCATTGTGCTCATGATTGTTTTCTTCTGTTATGTTGTTTGATCTGTTGAAATGTTAACATTACTGTACTATGAA
Source organism: Lathyrus sativus (assembly GCA_963859935.3). NCBI lineage: Eukaryota > Viridiplantae > Streptophyta > Magnoliopsida > Fabales > Fabaceae > Lathyrus > Lathyrus sativus. The sequence continues at coordinate 89,418 of CAWUDS030003698.1, read as the reverse complement.
CAAGCTTCAAAACCACTGCATGCTAACTTTTTTTCTGCTACTGCATCTATTCTGTCAAGCAAAACAGTTGGCATACCTTTTTTTTATCAACATTGAAACTGACTTCCTTATCCCTTGGAGCATGTCTAAATGTGCATATGAAAGTTGCCTAGATGCTTACTTTACCAATTTTGTGCATAAAACTCATTTTTGCATTTTTGCATGAACACTTGAAGACAGCCAATGCAACTCATAGGGCATTTTTGCATAGAGCTTGCTTTTGATTGAAAGTACCTTTTGAGCATCTCATACTGATCATTTGAAGTGTGTTTGCATCATCATTTGACCTAGAAACAAACTGTCATGGTCTATACCTCTCAAAATACATTTTTCACCAAGTTTTGCATTTGACATGCTACTTTCACAAACCTGTGTGCATTAAGTTCATTTTGTACATCAAACCTCTCAAGATGATATGTATGTGCTGTGTGTGTAAATCATTTAGCCAGAATTTGCATAGAACCTGAAATTGCCTTCTTCATGCACCTTCATTTTATACCAAAATGCAGTCAGAACAACATTTTTCAAAACAGATGGATTTGTGCTTTCTCATGTGCATAACCTCACTCAATAGGACATAGTTGACATGTATGTATGTTTGATTTGATCTCCTTGTATTTTAAATACTGAACAGTCATAGCATGCTCATCATTTTTGCCAATGTTGCATTTCATATGCCATATCACAACACAACATGATTTGAGCACCACACACTGCATGAAACATCTCCATCTCATCATTATATCATGCTTGCATATTTGGTTTGGTCTAAAACTGTTTGAAATAAGTTCCTCATTTCAAAGTGCACTTTGCCTCCATTTTTGCATTTCACCATGCCATTCTCCATTTCTGATTGCATCAAGTTTGGTTTGAGTTGATAATATCATTATGCTTCATGTTTAAATTCTGTATGTATGATTAACATGGCTTGAAGATGTTTGGATTAATTGGAATAACCTCAAAATGCATTCATAACATCAAATGCATGTGCTATCGAATTTTTCTGTACAATGAGAATTTGAAGAAACTACCACTGCCATCATATTCCTTGTTCAATTCTATCCCATTTCCATATAAATTTTGTGTTGATCCGATAAACGGTTAGGAAGTTACGTACCAAAACGTATTTGGCTTGTTTTTGTGTTTTTGCCCAAGTGAACTCATTCTACCCTTATTAATTTAAGGGGTGGCTTATACAAACGGATGTATAGTCACCCCAGTGGTAAGACCATATGCCATATTTCGCCTTTCACCATGCAAGCGTGGGTTCGACCCCTGAGGAGGGCAACCCCTTTTATTAATTTTTACCATTTTGTGTTATTTTTCAATCCAACTTCAAATGTTCATAACTCATTCATTTTTAATGATTTTTGATCCATTCTTTTTGTGAATTGTTTGTCTTTGTGTCTAGTTTCATGTGTTATTTTGTAAATCTACGTTTGGTTAAAATTTCCCCCCTTTGGTTACTTATAAATTACTATTGTATTGCGATCGTTATCCCCTAGGAGCATATGAATTTCTCTTTTAATATAATTGTTTGAACTTGTTTATTCAACTGTTATCATCCCATACATGTTAGGTAACATGCTATAACCTTCATCTTTGGTTTTTACCATAAAGAATCTCATATTGTCAAAGTTACATTAGTGTGCGGTTCGTCGTCACGATCCTCATTTAACTATCTTCATCTTGATTGTTACCCACGCTTTTCCATCATTAAAATGATTGCTTCTTGGTTGTTACCATGATTACCCTTCTCTATTTTGTTAAGTGATTTATTTTCCTACTAAATTATGAGTTTAAACTAATTTATTTGTGTTTGATTGTCATCTATACACTTTGTTGTCACATTTGTTCCACTTTAAGTTTATAGCATGATTGTTTTCAAATTGTTATTTGTTCATATGGTTGTCACCTTTATCATGTCCTCAATCTTTGTCAAGATTATGCTTCCCATATTTGTTAAGACATGTCTTCATCTTTGTTAAGATACGCCTATTGAAATATGCTTGTATACTTTGGTTGTAGCCATTCATCTCACTTGAATTAATCACTCATTGTAATGTGCTTGCTCATCTTTGATTGTAATCATGTCTCCTATATTCATCATGTTTGAATGTTTACTTCTTTGTCAATTTATTTCTTCCCCAAGTGATGGAACTCTTTAGTTTGCATCCATGTTGCCTCCCTTCCCTCCTTCCAAAGGAAAAGTCTCTCCAACGACCCTTGTGTCATGGACAGCTCATTGCCCACCTTCTTGATTTTGTTAAATCATCTTTTAGAAGCCATAGACTTTGCTTTAAGTCTAAAAGACCCACCTTTACTAGGAGTTCTCTTCAACTAGAACCCTAGGATAGGGTTTGTTAACTCTGTATAAGAATCATGGTAATGATTACTTATCTCCCTTTGAGTGTTATAACATAGACTTAGAGAGTTTTGTTAAACTCTACACAAACATTGTTATGTTTGTTCCCCTTCGAACCTTGACCATAATCAAGCGTTCTTCGACCCGTGTGAGGTGAACTACGATTGCTCTGATTCTATCCTAGTTAGGATACGTAGGAAGAGGATGCGATGTCTTTGGGAGCAAGCTTAGAAACAATCTTAGGCCTTCATCTATCATACCCTACCTCCTTACCCAATCCCAAACCATAGCAAACATTTACCAAACTTAGCATGCAAATAAACAAAAGGTTCCTGTAGAGGACTACAGATGTTTAGGATGTGAAATACCTACCCTAGGCATAACCAACCCCCGATCCTCGAATCTCTTAGCGTTGTTGTTACATCGCGCAAAAGGTTATTTCTTTCTTTAGACCTTTCCTTTGGATAAATTAAAGTCCGGTTGTAATCTAAGAATTAAAGATTCAAGTTAATTCAATAGCTTGGTATCACGATTCTCACTACAACACTTACGTCGACCATGATGTGACCATGGATCAGTTTGGTGGAATTATAGGCAACATTACTTCGTGCAACAATCTCAGATTTTATGAAGAAGAACTCCCATAGGAGGGGAGGAAGCACTACCTGGTACTACACATTTCTATGAATTGTGGGAATTATGCATTATCCAGTGTGCTGGTTGACATTGGATCCTCATTAAATGTGATGCCGAGAATAACTCTTGCAAGATTTTCGTACCAAGGGCCGCCTATGAGACCAAGTGGTGTTATTGTCAAGGCTTTTGATGGGTCAAGGAAGACCGTGATTGGAGAAGTTTACTTACCTATGACTATTAGGCCTAGTGTCTTTCAAATCACTTTTCAAGTCATGGACATTTGCACTGCCTACAATTGTCTATTGGGTAGGCCATGGATACGTAAGACTAGGGAAGCCACATCTACATTGCACCAGAAGATGAAGTATGTCTGTGAAGGAAAGCTATTTATAGTTTATGGAAAGAGAGCTTTGGTGGTAAGCCATCTCTCTTCTTTCTCATACATTTATGCGGATGAGGAAGTAGGAACCTAGTTCCAAGCCCTTTCAATTGTTGGCGGTAGTGCCAAGAAGAGTGGGGTTTCTATTTCACCTTTCAAGGATGCACAGCATGTTGTGGAGAATGGTTCTCAGGAAGGGTAGGGGAAAGTTCTGTCATTCCCTGAAAATAGAAACAAAGAGGGTCTCGTTTTCTTGGTTGTCAACTCCAACAAGCCTGCTACAAGAAGCATGACTATTCCACCTATTTAGGAGGTTTTCCATAACGGAGGGGTCATCCATCCATTAAGAGTCAACGTTATACTTGAAGAAGAGTCTGATGAAGATCAACCTGACTTTGTGACACATGGAGTGGTAGCCCAGAATTGGAGTGATGTTAATGTTCCTGTTGTTGTCTATTTATCAAAGTAATTATCTTTTGATGTGTTTTTAGCTCTTCGCTTTGCCCAAGGTGAAAGAGTTGTTGTGTGGGCCTATCTTTTACAATTTCCTTTGCTCTTCCCAAGGAAAATGTGAACTTGTGTTATGGTTGTTGTTTAAATAACTTCTATCATTAATAAAATTGTCATTTTGTGATTCCATTTTGTTTGCTTTTACTTTTCTGCTTTTCTGTTAAAAATGGTAATCATAAAAAACCCATTTCTATCAATTTACATGTTTGTGCACACACTTTCACTTTCATAAATAAACCCAAATCACATGTGCAGATTATTGGATGAACAGACCATCAAAAACAATAACCCAATGCCTTCTCCAATTTTCCAATTTTTGAGTTTCCTGTGTTCGAAGCCGAAGAAGAAGAAGAAGAAAAGATTCTTGAGGAGATTTCTCGATTGCTTGAGAATGAAGATAAAGTCATTTAGCCTCACAAGGAACCCGTAGAGATCATTAATTTGGGCCAATTTTCAAGCTTCTTAGAAAGGATCAGGGTTGTGTTTGGATTGATGATTGTTAGAAAGCATCTGACAATATCAAGGAGTACCTTCTTGAGCATTCTATTTTGATCCCTCCAGTTGAAGGAAGACCCTTGATCATGTATTTGACAATTATGGAAGATTCCATGGGGTGCGTACTCAGGCAGCAAGACGAGACAAGAAAGAAAGAGCACGCCATATACTGTTTGAGTAAGAAATTCACTGACTGTGAGTCTCAATACACAATGCTAGCGAAAACCTGTTGTGTCTTAGCTTGGGTTGCACGAAGTTTGCATCAGTATATGCTAAACCATACCACTTTGTTTATTTCTAAAATGGACCCAATCAAATACATTTTTGAAAAACCCGCTCTAAGAGGAAGAATAGCCAGATGGCGGATGTTGTTATCAGAATATGATTTTGAATACCACACTCAAAAGGAAATTAAAGGAAGTGTCTTGGTTGATCACCTAGCTTATCAACCTATTGAAGATCATTAGTTTATTGAGGATGATTTCCTCGACGAAGATGTGATGTATTTAATAATGAAGGATTGTGCAGAACCCTTTCCAGATGAAGTGCTTGAGCCAAATTCTCAATGGGGTTTGATTTTTGATGGTTTCGTCAACACCTCTGGGAAAGGAATTGGGGTAATCATTGTGACTCCTCATGGATCTCGTATCCCATTTACTTCTAATTGAATTTCAAATGCACAAATAATAAAGTCAGGTATGAGGCAATAATTATGGGCCTTGAAGAGGCAATTGATTTGAGAATCAAGAATTTGGACGTGTATGGTAATTCTGCTTTGGTGATCTACCAAATTAAAGGAGAGTAGGAAACTCGTCAAGATAATTTGCTTCCATACAAAACTATGCAAGAAGACTGCTCCTTTTCTTCAATAGAGTGGAATTCCATCATATTCCTTGTGACGAGAATAGAATGACAGACGCTTTGGAAACTTTGGCTTTTATGATTGTGGTGAACCGTTGGAATGATTGTCCCAATATTGATGTTATGCATCTCGACAGGCCCGCTTATGTGTTTTCAATAGAAGAGGCCGATGATGGTAAACCTCGGTATCATGATATTGATTGTTTCTCCACAAACAAGAATACCTGGATGGGGCATCAAATAAAGATAAGAAGACGTTAAGAAGATTGGCTAGTAATTACCTTCTGAATGATGATGTGCTCTATCAAAGAAATTTTGACATGGTCCTGCTAAGATGTGTTGATAAGAGAGAAGCAGACCTACTGGTGACTGATATTCATGAAGGTTCCTTTGGCACTCATGCCAATGGACATGCTATGGCGAAGAAACTCTTAAGGGCAGGATATTATTAGATAATGGTGGAATCTGATTGTTACAAGTTTACTAAGAAGTTCCACAAGTGTCAAATCTACACCGAAAAATTCATGTATCACCAACTCTCCTTAATGTTATCTCATCTCCATGGTTGTTCTTCATGTGGGGCATTGATATGATTGACATGATAGAGCTGAAAGCTTCTAATGGACATCGCTTTATTTTGGTGGCAATTGATTATTTCACCATGTGGGTTGAAGCAGCTTCGTATGCGAATGTCACCAGATAAGTAGTGGTCAGATTTGTCAAGAACCAGCTCATCTGCCGTTATGGTATGCCGAGTAAAATCATCATTGATAATGGGTCCAATTTGAATAATAGAATGATGAAGGAGCTATGTGAGGAGTTCAAGATTGAACACCATAACTCTTCTCCCTACCGACTGAAGATGAATGGGGTTGTTGAGGCGGCAAACAAAAACATAAAGATCATTCAGAAAATGGTTGTCACTTACAAGGATTGGCATGAGATGCTCTCGTTTTCTTTGCATGGGTATTGTACTTCAGTATGCACTTCGACATGGGAAACTCATTTTTCACTTTTTTTATGGTATGGAGGTTGTACTCCTAGTAGAAGTTGAGATCCCTTCCATGCATGTTCTGATGGAGGCAAAGCTCTCAAAGGCTGAATGGTATCAAAGCAGATATGGCCAGTTGAACTTAATCGAAGAGAAGAGGATGACGAATTTATGCCATGGTCAATTATACCATCAAAAGATGAAGAAAGCTTTTGATAAAAAGGTTCGACCTCGGGATTTCAGAGAAGGTGACCTTGTGCTTTAGAAAATCCAATCTTTCCTCAATATTGCTAGGGGCAAGTGGACTCCTAACTATGATGGTCCATATGTTGTTAAAAAGGTCCTATTAGGAGGCGCTTTGATGTTAGTAACTATGGATGAGGAGGAGATCACTCGTCCTGTGAATATTGAGGCAGTCAAAAAGTACTATGCTTAAAAATGAAAAAAGAACAGCTCGCTAAGTTGAAAACTTGAAAGGGCGTCTTAGGCAGAAATGAGCATCTCAGTGATCTGAAAACCTGATAGGGGGGTCCAAGAAAAAGTTAGAGACATAAAATAGAAAGAAATCATCTCGGTAGATTGAAAATCTGAAAAGGAAATCTAGGAAAAAGTTAGGGATCAGGCTAGTTCACTGCATCAAATCAGATTGGAATATCGGAAGCCATCTCTTTCACCAGACTCATCAGTCAGATCATTGAAAGCTCAAGAGCATAGGAATTTCGAAGTTGTTTAGGAGGATAATGGTCATTGTTTTGATGTAACCTTTTCCATTATTTACCTTTTTCCAACTTTGTAATGATCCATAGAGTCGTGCAATTTGCTGACTACTATTCAACAAATAAAATTGAGCCTTTTCCTTTTATTGGCAATCTTTACGTTTATTCCTATTTTGCAAAATGTCTTTTATTTTTTAAAGCAGTTTTTGAAACAATTATAAATTGTTTTAAAAAACGTGTGTGTTTTACTTTGGTTTATGAACACGAAAAGGACATTAATAGTTTTTCCAAGAAGGGTAGCCTTTGAAATGCAGAACTACGTCGCCTACACAACTCTCTTCACTCATGTCCCCAAAGAGTTTCTGTCTCAAGTGGTGTGATGATTCCCTAGTGAGTCTCTACTCCAAGAAGTTATGATAGATGAATGCGAGAACTGCCCAGTTGGTAACCTAATAACTCCCTAGTGAATTTCCTTGGCATTAACCTTCCTCGGTGAATTGAATGTTATTTCACTCCTCAGTGGATTTCTCACAACTTCAATCTTCCCCGGCGAATTGGATGTTTATTTCATGCTCATGCAGTCTTAACTCTGACATCTAAAGCTACAAATTTGATCCGAGCTTCCCCAATGAAGTGGAGATTTACTTTATCCCCTATGTGGCCTTAACTTTGGCACCTCAGGTTACAACTCTCATTCAGACTATTTCTGTTTTTCATGGATATTTATTTTATCCCACATGAAGTCTCTCTAATCATGAGTTTGAACCTTTCCCACCAGATCTTTCTCATCTCCAACAGAGTGGCGAGATTCATCTTGACAATCCCCTAAGTGAAGTCATGATGTAATATCCCCAAGTGGAGTGCTCTCTTTTCCCCCCAGAGAATTTTGAAGCCTTGAAGTAGGATTGTGGTTCCATATGTGGCTTCCCACTCATCTCTCAATGATGTTATTATCATGCGAAGATTGGCCGAGTATCTTTGTTGAGATGTTTATTTCATCTCCAATTTACTTCTCCTTGTCTATTTTGTCAGCATATGCATAACATGACATACATTCATTCATACAAATATACATAACATATGTGCATTTTTCAAACTCTGATGTTTGTTTTGTTCATTCACTTTGGTTGTGTTTATCCCCAAGTGACTTGTTTTGTCTTCTCTCTCTAATACAGTCTTCAGCCTTAAGCAGAAAGTACACATCCTTCCTAATTCCCCACTGAGTTTGACCCTCATGGAAAATGATTGCTTTAGTTTTCTTTTCCATTTTAGATAAATATAAATTCTCATTTGAGTTCATTCCTCAATGGGTAGAGTCATACTTGACCGTGTCTCTTCAGTTATTTCCTGATTTGAACTTTGGTCCCTAACAATTATTTAAATCTCTCTAGGCTTTTGAACCTAGATCGAGTGTGCATTTATTTTGCACTTTGTCTCCCTAGGAAGAATTTGTTTGGAGATCACTATTGAAGACAAAATCTTATTCTTCAGCAGTGTTGCTATGACATTCCTTTGGAATTTATACCCAGTCAAAAAGTGGAAGCTTCTTTATTTATGCAACTTGTTTTGTTCTCAGGTTTTCTATTTGGATGAAAAATGGCAGTCTCTTTACAAGATAGTTTGTATATCCCCAGTAGGTTATCAAGATTATCAATTGTTCTTCCATCAAATGACACCTCTTCAGAAATCCTTTAGAGAGGTTTGTTGAAGACTTTACAAGTGTTTGTCTTTATTTGAGAATTTTTGTTACCAGATTTTATTTGCTCCCAAGCAATTTTTAAACTACAGCAATATTGCTCCTCAATGATGTTCTTCCCAGTGAGTCCACTATTCAAAAATAATTCCATCAAATGGCATTTATTTGAGAAGTTCGGTGAAGATTCTTACAGTTGATCTTTCTCTTTATTTGAGAAGATATGTCTTCTAAGTCAATTGGCCCGCATCTCCTTTTAAGATCTCCAGTGAAGTTCCAATCCCCTGTGAAGATACTTGTAGCACCCCAAAATTTTCCCTTTCATTTTAACCATAATTGGCTTATGTTTTGTTCATTTCGCATTTTTTCATATCATGGCATTAGCTCTCGAGACATGGGATCAAGGTATTTTTGTGGCTCGAGGTTTCCTTTTCTTGCAAGTTTTTAGAACAACAAATGTCAAAGGCTTCAACACTTGTTTTGCTCAGAAATCGAGCACCTACTAATATTCTTCAGCAAGTAATTTTGAGCATAGGAGGCAATTCATAGGTTATTTCAGGAATTTTACAGGTGCAATGTCAAAGGACAGGTTTTAGAGGCTTAACAAGGTTCAGAACAGATGGCAACGGGTGATTACGTAAATTTCCCTCCACATGGCGCCAAAATTCACAATTTTTGAATGTGGTAATCGGTTACCACATATGGGTAATCGATTACCTTAGGTGTATTTTGCAAAATTATTTGAATTTTCAGCACTGCAGATTTTCAACCTTTGATTTCACATGTGCATCATTGGAAGGATCTAGAATTGATTTGGTTTTCACCATTTCCCTCCAAATTTCAAACATTCCACTCCTAATTTCCATTCCAAACACTAACTCACACTCCAAACCACATTTGGCTCCTAACCAAGAGCTTATTTAAGTGAATTTTCTCTAAAACTCAAGAGAAGGACCTTCATTTTCAGATTTCACACTCATTCTTGAGAATTTACTCTCAACTTTCACTCAACTTTTTACTCCCAAAACCTCCATTAAAGCTCTTTTCACTTGAGTTCATTGATTCTTCATTGGAATCCTTGAATTCTAGAGCTAAACCTCCTTCATTCATCTCCATTATCTTTAATTCATCACTTAGTTTTCGTTTGGATTTGGATCTGATTTTGGAAGCAAGATTTAAAGTGATTGTTGGATCAATTTTGGCTTGATTTTTCTTGTTCTTCACTTCTACTATAAGGAAGCTCTTGGATATTGAATATTCTTTAGGTTTCTAGCTTGGATCTATTAATTTATAGTGAATCAACACTTACCAAAGCAAATCTCAGCTTCGAAGGTTGGTAAATTCTATAATCACAATGTAGGATCATGGTTTTTGCTGCATTTGATCCATTTGTTTGCATGTGATCTTTGTGATTTGTGATCTCAATGTTTGATCAAGTTTAATTGATGTTTGATCACTTATTTTTGGTGTTAAATTTTTGCATAATTGATTACTTGTTCATGTGGATGATTGGATAAGTTGTTTGTTGTTGAAAAGTGATTTTGGAAGTTGATTTTTGGCCTCTATCATAGTGGTAATCAGTTATCTGAATGTGGTAATCGATTACCCTGCCTAATTTTCAAGTTTCTAGACATTTTACAAAGGGGTAACTGATTACCTGATCCTGGTAATCGATTACCATTGGGACAGTTAGCTTTTTTCTTGCACTTTCTTGCTTATTTTGGCTCCTTTTCACCCTTAAACCTCATAGATTGATGTGATGCATTTATGTGGATTATTTTTTACCTTTTCCATCATTCTTGATAGCATGCTTGTGTTTCTTCGACACACGAATTTTGGTTTTCTGTTGACGAACAATTATAATCATTGTGTTGCATTCTTGGTGTGTTGATCATGTTGCATAATCGTTTACACATTGTTGATTGTTGATTGTTAATGCTTATCTTGCTGGATGTGTATCACACACTTATGTTTGTTTCTAATCCCATAATCGCATGATTGTTCGAAATGATTAATCAAGGTTGATTTGCATGATGTTCTTGTTGAATATTTAATCGTGCATCGAACTTGTTTTGTGCTTAATTGTTAATGCATGTTCATGATTGATCCTTGCCATATCATATGCATTCGTTGCAATATTATGCATCCATTGTGCCTGATGCCTTTTACACCTCTTATGTGTTGAAACGTGTTCTGTTATAGGTTGTCTTGCTTGTGTGCTAGATTTTACTATTGTTTTATGCAGGAAGCGCTGTTGTAGCTGCTGTTTTTGCCTTGCTTTCCTTGTTTTTGTTTTGTCTTTGCATGCTCCCTTAAGGCCTCCTATTCTGACTTAACTTTCGATTAAGCTCGGAGTAGGATAGATGTTAGGATTTTAATCCATGCATGATAACATTATAGTAGTCCTTTTTAACCTTGACCTTAGGTCCGTCTTTTTCATGCTAACATTAGGATAGAATCTCCTTTCGCATCCTGACCTTAGGACCACTTTGCATCATAACGTTAGGGCAGAGTTTCCCTTAGACCTTCCGTGCGTCTCTCTTCTCATCTCAAAACAATTATAACTCATGTAATAAAGATGATGAACATTGTGCGCCACGAGCCTTAAGCATATGGGAAATGATGAGTGAGGGGTCTCCTCTCACTTGTCTAGAGTGTTTAGCGTACGTCCCGTCTGGGGGTGATATGTGACGCATGCATTCCTTTATCATAGTCTTTAGTGCAATGTGAATCACAAGGTAAAATAATTCACTTCACTAAAACTCACAAACAAAAGTCAAACCTTTTACCCTTCGGGATTTGTGTTTCAAACTCATTTTTAGAAAAGAGTACGTTACTTTTCCATTCTACCGCAAACAGTCATCGTCTCTAACTGTTGGAATGGGAACTTAACGTCGCTCATAAAAAAAACTTAACCAACACGTGGTTCCCTCTTTTACCCGAACTACGTTTGCTCTGATTTCTCATACCAAATGAGGATACGTAGGCACAAGACAGAGATGTCTTGGCGAGTAACCTTCCCCTATCACCCGTAGTTTTCTGAACTACATTGACTCTGACTTTCCCATTGCACGAGGGAATACGTAGGCACAGGGAGGCAATGTCCTATCGAGTCTCTTTCTTTTTCTTTTGTTCTCGTTTCCGTTTAGAAACAGCTTTTAGATAACACACCCTTTGATTAGATAACAAGCATGGATCCCGTTGAGTACAACGGAAGTGAGGGGTGCTCATACCTTCCCCTTGCGTAACTGACCCCCAAACCCAAGATTTGATTGCGATGACCTTGTCTTCTCCTTTCTTTTAGGTTTTCTTTGATCGTTTCCTTTCCCTCTCTTTGGGATAAATAACGCTCGGTGGCGACTCTTCTGTTTTTCCGTTGGGTGTTTATTGTAGTTGCGATAGCTGGCGACTCTGCTGAGGACACTGGTTCCCAATGCGAGTCAATCTTAGCGCTTGTCTATTTTATTTCTTTGGGTGTTTAATTTTGTGCAGTTATTTTATTTTATGTACATTATTGGTATATTATTGCATTTTCATTTTATTGTCACCATATTATGCTACTACTGCTGTGCTGTTGGGTGGTTTGTTCCATGAGAGATAAGCCCAATACCCAGGCTTGAGTATACATACAGGATTAGCGTGGAGAGTAGCGGAATCTTATGTGGCGTCTGGCCATGCAATAGCTCATGTGAAATTCACATCTAGACGAATTTTTTCTTTGGAGATACTCTATCCTGCACGTCTAGTGCAATTGAGGGAGTATTGACTCAGAAAAACTAACGACTCTGGAGACCATTCATTGGGAAATCAATTGAGACCTCCTTGATTGACCATGATTCCAAACCAGAAATGGTGAACATATAATTGTTTCTCAACCTGAGATCTGTGATACTGATAACCTGCTAGGATTGCCATGTCATCCAAGACTAGAACCTACATGTGAGAGGGGATGGGTTTTTGCAGGAAACCTTGACTTTCAACCAACCCAGTTTTCTGGTTTTCTTACCAGTGTGAACTTATCAGCCTGGTATTCTGGTGTTCCAATTATTCTAGTATTCTGGTTATTCTGGTATTCTGGTGTTCTAGTATTTTCTCATCAGAACAGACTTATGAGCCTATTCAGTCAGTGGAACAATAGTTACTTAGAGCTTTGTGGAAGCTTTGACCCCATGTATGTTGCATTCATTTGCATTGCATAAGCAGTTGTGCATCATTTTGCATATCCTTCCTCAGCCGAAAACAGCAGAGCTCATCCATCTTTTGTCCGACCAGCAGTTGATTTCCCAATACTCGTATTGGATTTGAATCAGCTTTTGGACAAATCATGAACTCAGGAGAGCAAAACCAGTTTGTTACAAGGGCATATGTTGAATTGATGAAGAATCAGTTGGATCAACTCGTGGAAGCTACGACAACCATGACAATGGGAGAGGCCAATATTCAGAGGACTCTAGTTACTGAGAATGTTATTCCTCCTCCGGTGAACAATATAGCTCATGCTCAGCATGTGCGGATTCTTGTTGAGGATCAAGTTATACAAGAGCGTACCATTGTCCGAGATGGACATTCCTCTTCTCTTAATGACATGGACTGTCAGAGCTTTGCATTCTTTGTACCAGATTTCCAAGGGGTAGTTCCAAAGATGAAACCTAAAGACCCACAGACTGTTAAGTTTATGAAAAGGTATCGTGTGTTGGAGGAGAAGATTAACACCCTGGAGGGTCATGATACTCTTAATCTGAATGCTTCAAGCATGTGTTTAGTGTCAGGCCTTGTGATGCCTCAAAAGTTTAAGACACCCAATTTTAAGAAGTACAAAGGGGATAGCTATCCAAAGAAGCATTTGGTAATATTTTGCAGAAGAATGACCTCATATGCCCATAACGACAAGCTTATGATTCACTGTTCCAAGACAGTCTAAGTGGGGCATCATTAAGTTGGTATATGCAGTTAGAAAGTGGTTGCATCTGATCATGGTCAGACCTAGCCAACGCATTTGTGAAGCAATACAATTATAATCTTGATGTGGCTCTCATCCGCATGCAGTTGTAAGACTTATCTCAAGCGGACAGTGAATCCTTCAGAGGGTATGCTCAGAGATGGAGAGAGTTAGCTGCTTGCGTTCAACCACTACTTCTAGATAGGGAATTGGTTTACCTGTTCATGGATACTTTGCAAGGTCCATACTTGGATAAGATGATTGGAAATGAGGCATTAAACTTTTCTGACTTGATAGTAGTTGGGGAACGTATCGAGAGCAGACTCAAGAGTGGAATGATTCAAGACATCTCAGACACCTCAGCTAGTGAAAGTGAATCAGTTGTCAGTTCTCAAGAAGAATGGGAGAAGGAAAGTAATTCCATCTGGGAATCTCCGATACCTCATCCTCAGTACTTAGATATTAATAGTGTTCAGAGTCAGCAACCTTCTTGGTCTCTGTATCAAATACCATTCTCTCCACAGGGACGGTATTCTTCTCCAAATCAGAGATCTCCTCATAGTCAACGGTCATATCACCATCAACCGCGTCAGCACACCCGACAAAGACCAAGGAATCCAGAAAGGCATTTCACTCAGTTGCCCATGTCGTACAGTCAAATGTTGCCAGATTTGATCAAAGGTGGCTTGATAGTGCCGAAGGAGATAAATCCAGTGATTCCTCCATACTCACCAGGTTTTGACATCAACGCCCATTTTGACTACCATGCTGGAGCACAGGAACATTCAACTGAAGGTTGTAGGGTGCTTAAGAGTAAGATTCAGATTCTCCTTGACTCCAATATGTTCTCACTCACACCTTAGGGTATTCAGATTAACAATCCTCCTTCATCCAGTCATGTGGGTTCATCAGTCCTTGTTATGGAGGAATTCAATGAGAGCAGATGTTCAGATGAGTATCAGACTGACTTCGACGAGCAATTATGAAGATGGCTAGTTCAGTAGTGAATCAAGATTAGAAATCCCAATTCCTCGAAGTTGGCAATCTTGTGTATCATGTCAATTTGTTGCATGTGTAGTTTATTTTTTGCTAAAGTGCAAACTTATTTCTAAAACTTGTTTGTTTTTGTTTGATAATGATAATGAGATATGTAAACGTGTTTGAATTGCATTTTCATATTCATTTGCATGCCAGGTGTTTGAGGCTGGTCTTTTGTTATCCTGTTCTGGTTTTTTTTTGAATTTCATACTCAACTTTTCAAAAAAGCTAGAAGTTGACTATGGAGCAAGTTCAAGCAGAGTTGAGGGAAGTACGAAGCCAGATGGGGCAATTCATGGTGGACATGCAAGCTTTATCTCAGGATCAGAAAATGCTGAGAGAGGAAGTTCATCAACTGAAGACATAGATGGGCATGATTATGGAAGTCATGAGAAACGTGCTAAGAAAGGAAGGCAATCATATACTTGAAGCCGCAGTAGAAATGGTCATGCTACCCTTTCCCATGGGGTCTATCTCAGAGCGTAATGTGCCTTGTAGATGTTTTGCACGACCTGAGGTTCCAGAATTTCCCCATCGGCAGCTGTCTCCTGTTTACCAAGATAATCCTAAGATTAAAAGATATGCACAGAGGCTGAAGCATCCTAAAAGAATCTTTGACCAACTCCCTATGGCTTATACTCAGTTGTTGCAACGTTTGCTTCAGCTTCAATTGGTTGAACTACGGACTCTGACTCCATTTACTGGTAAGCCTCCACCTGGCTATGATGCAAGTTCCCATTGTGATTTCCATTTTGAGGTACCAGGGCATAATGTGAAGAAATGCAAGGCCTTTAAGCACCAAGTTCAGGACTTAATCAATTCAAAGGCAGCTGAATTCACGTCGGGCGGTATAAGTGTACAAGGTGGTATTTTCCCAGTTGCTGTGAAAGAAGCGGATATTCCTGTTTTCTCCTCTGAAGCTACATCAGGCCATAGGAGTATCTTACAGTCTTTGGTTTCAGAATCTCCACGTCCACAACTATTTCCTGTTCCTGGGCCAAGTCTGAGGATGAAAGTGCCTGAACGTGAGGAATGCCCTAATCGGCACCAACAACCTTATGCTCCTCAGCAACAAAACTATCAGTGCCTGAATCAGAATAGGCCTCGTAACAACTTGGAAAGAACGAATGCTCCTCTTCATCTGGTTCCTATGTCGTACAGTCAGTTTTTGCCACATCTGATTCAAAACTCATTGGTGGAGCCCAAGACTCTCAAGCCGTTGCCAGAGCCACACCCTCCTGGGTATGATCCCAGTGTGCAATGTGGATACCATGGAGGATCTATGGGACACTCAACTGAAGATTGCAAAGCCTTTCAAGCCAAAGTGCAACAGTTGATTGACAAAGGGTACATATCCTTTCCAGAAGGAAATTTGGTTGTGCACGTTAATCTCTCATCTATTTGAGTTCAAGGACTTCAAAGGTTATCTCCTCAGCCATGGCATTTTTAATTTCTTTACTGCATTGTTCATCTGTATTTTTCATTAGTTGTTAATGCTCTATTTGCATGTAAAAACTTGTTTGTTTTTTAATGATGATCTTAATGCAATGAGTATGTTTTTCTTGAAGTAATCCATTCAGGTTTACTCATATAATATTTTTGTGCATTGCAATACCAACTTTCTTGCTTAGACTCTTGGAGGGAGGATGGTGAAGCGAAAATGCAAAATCTCTGGTCGTATGCTTTTGGATAAAACTCTGCTGATGATGTACATGCATTGTTTCAAATCCCCAAACACCGGAGATATAAGGGAGATAATCCCTTGTTAACCCCTTTGAGCCTAGAAGTAGGAGTTTCTTTCTGAAAACGAAAAAACCCTCAATCTTAACCTGGGGAAGGGTAGTCTTCAGTTAGTCTGACCAAGCGTTCAAATTTCAAATGGAGTGTGCATGCAAGGATCTGTTACCTTTTATCCTTCATAATCTCACAATGGTTATATCTCATTAACCAAGGAATGAGGCAGTCAACCCTTTCACAGAAATCAAGACAGCCAGTGTCACATGATTTTGTTCCAAGAACAGAATAAAAAATAAAAAGAAAGAAGCCTGCTAAGTCAGATCTTGAAAGTAAGTGACTTAGGCAAACAATTATGGCATGCCGCTGGACTTCAAAATTGAAAATTCAAAAGAATCAGTCCAAGAAAGATCAAATAAAAAGAACAAAGAGCTGAAAATGAAAAGGAGAACAAAATAAATATCCTCATAAAATATCAAAGTTGTGTGACTACAGACACCAAAGACAAAAGGGGTGACTATCGCTCCAAAAATCTTATGGGTTCATTAACCGTCACTTCTACCATTCAATATCCTTTTTGAAAGGTGAGCACTTGTGCCAAGTTAACTGAATATAGAGATGGAGAATGTCAAGGAGAATGGATGGGTATAAATAAATTTTGAGCCAAAAATCCTTTTTTTGAAACCGTGAATTAGGCCGTGTTACAACCCTCAAAAGTCCTAACTGAAGCAGGGTTTATTTTGAAAGTGTACTTCAATAAGTTAGCGTTCCTGACTCCCATGAGTTATGCTAAAAGACTTTGTTGGTATTGCATGTGCATGATGTCTTTCATTCAAAAAAATCAGTGTTGCATTTTAACTAGTGACTTGTTCACAAAGTTTGGAGATAACTTTTCAACGAAAACTTCAAGAGTAGCATGTGTGTTGCATTAGAATTATCATTCTTAAAATAAACATTATCTGCTTGCACACAGGTATTTATCATCAACGAGGTTTACACAATGAATGTCAGTCAAGAAGTCTTATCTTGTTAGGAGGAAATTTCTGGAGAGATATGGGGAGGAGCATGTGGCCAAAAGACTCTGTCAGAGGATACTAATCCAGGGAAGTTATGTCAAGAAATTTCTATGGATCGGTTAATCTGGGGCAATCAAGTCAAGATTCAACAAATCTTTCAAGGATCAATCAGCCAGAGGTTCAAATGCTCATTTTAGGGTAAAACGCTGCAAGAGCACGAAAAGTTATCCTATCTAGAAGACGGTTAATCAGATTTACCTCTCCATATTTCCAGAGCGACTTAGAGCTACTCAAGCAGGTTTTTTCAATCTTCGAGTTCAGGACAAATGTAGGGAAGTCATGTTAACCATTCCCTAACCTTTCAACCAGAAATCTTGTATCCAGACAAGACGCTTTTCAACATTAGCCATACCTGACCTACCTCGAAACCACCGTTTGAGTCGTCATACCCTTGCATAATCATTGCATATCATCTATCATAGTATAACATGAAGCCTTGTGAAACCAAATAGATAACCCAAAGCCCAATCCATATTGGCACCTCATCCAAAGCCTAATCCCTATTGGAAACCACCGAAAGTCCAATCTCTATTGGCACCTCATTTCAAAATCCAATCCCCATTGGTGCCCAGAAAATATCACCTTCCATCAGGTTTCACCCGTCCTTACCAATAAAGTCCAATCATACTTGGTATATCCTTCTTTCCCCGGGGGAGCAGTCTTTTTTATATCATAAGCATCATTGCATTGCATCCTTAAATACGTAGCATTTCCATTTTATATGGAACATTACGCCATAGAAAGAAAAATCAAACATATGCATGTGAAGCATAAGCCAGATTTGGTACCTTGTGTGGGAGCTCGAATCAACTTTCAGGCAAATCACTGACATATCCTCAAAGGATACCGAGCCATTCCCCAGTAGACATTTTCTCGATCGGCTTTCTTTCCGTCAAATCCCTATGGCTATGTGATCTTTGGATATGTTCTCTTTCCTTCAAACCCCTTTGAAAATGTGTTTCTTCGGACAAGCTTTCTTTCTTCAAACCCCTTTGACGATGTAATTCTTTGGACAGGCTTTCCTTCCGTCAAACCCCTTTGACGATGTGTTTCTTCGGACAGGCTTTCTTTCCATCAAACCCCTTTGACGATGTGATTCTTCAGACAGGCTTTCTTTCCGTCAAACCTCTTTAACTATGTGATCTTCGGATAGGCTTTCTTTCCGTCAAACCCTTTTGATAATGTGATCTTTGGACATGCTTTCTTTTCGTCAAATCATTTTGACAATGTGATCTTTGGATATTTTTTCTTTCCATTAAACCCCTTTGAAGATGTGGTTCTTCAGACATGCTTTCTTTCCGTCAAATCCCTTTGACGATGTGATCTTTGGATATGTTTTCTTTCTGTTAAATCCCTTTGACGACGTGTTTATTCGGACATGTTTTCTTTCTGTCAAATCCCTTTGACGATGTGTTTCTTCGAACAGGCTTTCTTCCCGTCAAATCCCTTTGACGATGTGATTCCTTGGACAGGCTTTCTTTTCGTCAAACCCCTTTGATAATGTGATTCTTCAGACAGGCTTTCTTTCCATTAAACCCCTTTGAAGATGTGGTTCTTCGGACAGGCTCTCCTCCTATAAAACCCCTTTGATGATGTGATTCTTTGGATAGACTTTCTTTTCGTCAAATCCCTTTGGCGATGTGATCTTTGGATATGTTTTCTTTCTGTCAAACCCCTTTGACAATGTGATCTTCAGACAGGCTTTCTTTCCATCAAACCCTTTTGACAATGTGATCTTCGGACAGGCTTTCTTTCCGTTAAATCCCTTTGACGATGTGATTCTTTGGATATGTTTTCTTTCCGTCAAATCCCTTTGACGATGTGATTCTTTGGATATGTTTTCTTTTCGTCAAATCCCTTTGATGATGTGATTCTTTTGATAGGCTCTCTTGCCGCCAAATCCCTTTGACGATGTGTTTCTTCAGATATGGCTTTCTTTCCATCAAATTCTTTTGACGATGTTGTTTTCCAGTTAGATGTTCTTTTCGTCAAATCCCTTTGACGATATGGTTCTAGGGTTCACTGTTATTTCTTTGGGGCATGTTTTATTTCTGCCAAATTCCTTAGAAGACGTATGATTGGGTTCCAATTACATACATCCCCACAGACTGCAAATTTCCGAGTTATCTTGGTATTCAATCTCCCTATACCTTGAATGTTTGAAAGTCGTTGCTATCATCCTTTCAGGTTCAAGTTGTTTGAATAGGGGCCGCTGTAGCACCCCAAAATTCTCCCTTTCGTTTTAACCGTAATTGGCTTGCGTTTTATTCATTTCACATTTTCGCATATCATGGCATTGGCTCTCAAGACATGGGATCAAGGTATTTTTGTGGCTCGAGGTTTCCTTTTCTTGCAAGTTTTAAGAACAGCAAGCGTTAGAGGCTTCACCACTTGTTTTGCTCAGTAATCGAGCACCTGATTATATTCTTCAGCAAGTAATTTTTAGCAGAGGAGGCAATTCATAGGTTATTTCAGGAATTTTATAGGTGCAATGTCAAAGGACAAGTTTCTGAGGCTTAACAAGGTTCATAACAGATGGAAACGGGTGATTATGCAAGTTTCTCTCCACATGGAGTCAAAATTAGCAATTTTTGAATGTGGTAATCAGTTACCACATAAGGGTAATCAATTACCTCAGGCGTATTTTGCAAAAATATTTGAATTTTTAGCACTGCAGATTTTCAACCATTTTCAACCTTTCATTTCACGTGTGCATAATTGGAAGGATCTAGAATTGATTCAATTTCCACCATTTCCCTCCAATTTTCAAACATTCCACTCCTAATTTCCATTCCAAACACTAACCCGCACTCCAAACCACATTTGGCTCCTAACCAAGAGCTTATTTAAGTGAATTTTCTCTAAAACTCAACAGAAGGACCTTCATTTTCAGATTTCACACTCATTCTTGAAAATTTGCTCTCAACTTTCTCTCAACTTTTTACTCTCAAAACCTTCATTAAAGCTCTTTTCACTTGAGTTCATTGATTCTTCATTGGAATCCTTGAATTCTAGAGTTAAACATCCTTCATTCATTTCCATTATCTCCAATTCATCACTTAGTTTTCGTTTGGATTTGGATCTGATTTTGGAAGCAAAATTTTAAGTGATGATTGGATCAATTTTGGCTTAATTTTGCTTGTTCTTCACTTTTAGTATAAGGAAGCTATTGGATCTTGAAGATTCTTTGGATTTCTAGCTTAGATCTATTAATTTATAGTGAATCAACACTTACCAAAGCAAATCTCAGCTTTGAAGGTTGGTAAATTCTAGATCTAATTCTGTTTTGAGCTTATTTGAATAATCACAATGTAGATCCATGGTTTTTGCTGCATTTTGATCCATTTGTTTGGATGTGATCTTTGTAATTTGTGATCTCAATGTTTGATCAAGTTTAATTGATATTTGATCACTTATTTTTGGTGTTAAATTCATGCATAATTGATTACTTGTTCATGTGGATGATTGGATAATTTGTTGTTGCTAAAAAGTGATTTTGGAAGTTGATTTTTGGCCTTTGTCGCTATGGTAATCGGTTATCTGAATGTGGTAATCAATTACCCTGCCTATTTTTCAAGTTTCTGGACATTTTTCAAAGGGGTAACTGATTACCTGATCCTGGTAATCGATTACCACTGGGACAGGTAGCCTTTTTCTTGCATTTTCTTACTTATTTGGGCTCTTTTTTACCCTTAAACCTCATAGATTGATGTGATGCATTTATGTGGATTTTTTTTACCTTTTCCATCATTCTTGATAGCATGCTTGTGTTTCTTTGACACACGACTTTTGGTTTTCTGCTGACAAACGATTATGATCATTATGTTGCATTCTTGGTGTGTTGATCATGTTGCATAATCGTTTGCACATTGTTGATTGTTGATTGTTAATGCTTATCTTGTTGCATGTGTATCACATGCTTATGTTTGCTTCTGATCCCGTAATTTCATGTTTAACACCGCACTCTATCCCGTACGCGTATTATGAAACATATACGGAAATATCACATAAAAATACATCAGAGTTCTCACACAAGTAGGATGTCACACTTAGTCACTTCATTCTTCATAAATAAACCAATGTTATCTAGCTTTCAATTAAACAGCAGAATAAATTCAATTGTTTAAACATAATCTCCACCACAAGGTGATCATACATTCTTAATCTAACAAATAAAAGATATGTAACCATAAATCAAGAAAATAAGCAAAATATAACGTAATCCTGTCATCCCATGTTATGTATCAGAGCGACTCCTTGGACTCGATCAAATAGCAACACACTCCAAGTACTACTCAGGTACCTGGTCATCTGCACTCCCCAAGGAGCACAGACGCAACAAACAGAAAAGGGGTAAGAACTAAATTCAATTAGTAAGCGGTGAAATACACATGCTAAGAAGTAGTTACACACCACACATATAATCATAGACATATAACGCACATACACGTGCCATCTCGATTATTCGACATTAATAGCCTATAATCAAATACAAATATGCAAAGTGATTCACTGACTCGACACAATGCAAGTGGTACCAACACAAATACATACGGTTCACCCTAGAACCCGATTCCTGTCGGAATCCGGATAAGTCGTATGCATTCCTCTGAACTACAACTTATCTCCATAACGACTTCCACATGAAGTCCGGATGAAACTAGGCACCCATCATGGATTCCCACCTAGCCATCTCCACAAGACACATGACATGAAATGCATGACAACACAATTATGCAATATAATAATTCAAGCATAATTCACGATCATCAAAGATCCACACGAACCATCCGCTCACCGGAATCCTCTCGGGAATTACCACAATCGCACAAGATTGTCCAAATTCGACAATCATGGCTCATACTCATCAAAACACACCCATAAGGGCGCACGTATAACGTTCCACATACTCTCGATTTAATTCATTACTAATGTTTCTTAGGTTCATTTTAGTTCTATTAATCCTACCGATTAAACGGAATTGCGCACAGGACAGAAATCACAAATGTTGGGGAAAATTCATCCCAAACTGTCCATACGCATACCAATAGGGTCCATACACGTATTGACTGCTGTCATACGCGTATCAGCCCTACCCTACGCGTACGGCCAGAGGCTTCTGCCTCCCAAAACCCCATTAGAGTCACTCCATACACGTATGACTACTTCCATACGCGTATTGCCCAATCCCATACGCGTACCATACGCGTGTCACCAGATGGTCGTGCTGGCACTGGGGACAGGGCATGTATGCTACACATACAGCCCCTTGGGAAGTACCCCATACGCGTATTGACACCCCTAATATGCGTATGACCAGCAGATCTATCAAAAAACTCAGATCTCAACATTCCCACGAGTTTCTACCCAACATTCATCATTCTATCTTCCCATTCACCCTCAAACTCAAATTTTAATCGATTCTAATGAATCATATCTTCTATTCTTTCAAGATTCTAGCTACTAGATCTAGTTTCGATTTTTGCTAAACCCTTGGTTTTCAGATCTGTTAATCCACAGTATTTCATCATAGCTTCAGGAATTTCCACACGAATTTTCATATTCGTACCAGCATCATACATACAACATCATACAATAATCATTCAACAATAACAGCAATCACATGGAAATCATAATATCACGAAAATCAACTAAAAAGGTAAGAACAGACAAAATTCCTACGAGAGAAAGGACCCCTCACTACCCTCTCATGTTAAATCACCCATATTGAAATCCATTCTCCCCCCTTACTTTAGATTGAAACTTTTTCCTTGACAACAATGGAGAATTTATTCTTTTTGCCCTAGCTCTTCTTTCTTTGCCTTTTTCCTCTTTTACGTGTTAACTGACTAATTCCTCCACTAACTCTCTCTTAACCCCTTAATCAAATTTTAATTCATTTAATTTAATTACTACTAATACCAATAATAATAATAATAATAATAATAATAATAATAATAATAATAATAATAATAATAATAATAATAATAATAATAATAATAATAATCCTATTAATACTGCTATTAATAATAATGTAAATAATAAGGTTAATAATTATAATGCTTTTTAATATTATTATTAAATTATCCATTACTCGAAGTCCACCTTATCCCCAACTAAGTTCAGCTCTCACTCTCGCCCCTAACCTCATACCCCTAATTAAGAACATCACACCAACACACATCACAGAAAATACAAAAGTGACTAAATAGTTTAAATGGGGTGTTACAACTCTCCCCCACTTAAAATATTTTCGACTCTCGCATCTTGCTCTCCAATTCCCAGGTCACACTTCCTCCAGCAGCTCCTCCCCAATCTACTCTCACCAACGGGATATCCTTCCCTTTTAGTTGTTTCACCTTGCGGTATTTAATCCTCAATGGCATCGCCTCTACCGTAAGGTTATCTCGAACTTGCACTTTGTCTCTCTGAAGCACATGAGTTGGATCAGCAACATATTTCTGAAGTTGCGATACATGAAACACGTCATGCATATTCGAAAGTTCGAGTGGCAACGCCACTCTATAAGCAACCACTCTAACCATCTGCAAAATCTGAAACAGTCCAATAAACTTAGGATCCAATTTCTTTGATTTCAGCGCACGACCAACACCGGCCACCAGATTGACTCTAAGAAATACATGGTCACCCTCGCTGAATTCCAAGTCTTTCCTCCTATTATCATGGTAGCTTTTCTTCCTACTCTGGGCCATCTTCATTTTCTCTCTAATCATCTAGATTATCTCCGTAGTCTGTTGCACAATCTCGGGCCCGAGTACCGTACTCTCGCCCGACTCATACCAACATAGAGGTGTCCTGCACCTCCTACCATACAATGTTTCAAAAGGTGTCATTCCAATACTAGAATGATAACTGTTGTTGTAAGTAAATTTAATCAGCAGTAAATGAGTAACCCAAGCGCCTCCTCGCTCGAGTATACAAGCTCTCAACAAATCTTCCAACAACTGAATAGTCCTCTCAGATTGACCATCGGTCTGCGGGTGATAAGCAGAACTCAATTTCAAACTGGAACCCAAAGCTTCTTGCAAGCTTTTCCAAAATCTAGAAGTAAACCTCGAGTCTCTGTTAGATACAATGCTCGACGGAACCCCGTGTAACTTCACTATCACTCTGATATAAATTTCTGCTAACTTCGTCAAAGGAAAACTGATGTTAATCGGTATAAAATTCACCGACTTTGTCAATATATCCACAATTACCCAAATTACGTCAAAACCTCTCGCCGTATTCGGTAATCCAATCATAAAATCCATTCCAATACTATCTCATTTTCACTCCAGTATTTCCATCGGTTGCATCAAACCGGATGGTTTCTGGTGTTCCACCTTTGACTTCTAGCAATTCAAACAAGCATACACAAACCGAGCTATGTCTTTCTTCATACCCGACCACCAAAATAATTTCTTCAGGTCTTGATACATTTTTGTAGCTCTTGGATGAATACTCAAGATACTCTTGTGGCTTTCTTGCAAAATTACCTTTTTCAAATTAGGATTATCTGGCACACAAATTCTGCCTCTAAACTTCAACACACCAGAATCATCTACTTTAAAGTCTTCTTCCTTATCTTTTCCGCCTACGGTCATCAAGTCTACCAATTTCTAATCCAATTTCTGACCTTCTCTTATTTCACGAATGAACTCATTATTCACTTTTAGCATCCCCAACATTACACTTTCCGGGGTTAACTCACAAACCATACTCAAGTCTCTAAACTGCTCAATCAAATCCAATTCTCTAATCATCAACGTCGACATATGTATCGTCTTCCGACTAAAAGCATCTGCCATGATGTTAGCTTTACTGGGATGGTAACTCAAGCTAAATTCATAGTCTTTTGGAAATTCCAGCCATCTACGCTGCCTCATATTTAATTCCTTCTGGTCAAATAGATACTTCAAACTCTTATGATCACTTAACACTTCGAATCTCAACCCGTACAAATAATGTCTCCAAACCTTTAACGCGAAAACCACTGCAGCTAACTCTAGATCATGAGTAGGATAAGTCCTTTCATGAGTCCTCAATTGTCGTGAAGCGTAAGCCACAACCTTGCTATCTTGCATCAAAACACCGCCTAATCCCATTTTAGACGCATCGCAATATACCACAAAAGGATCATTCAGATTTGGTAAGGTTAACACTGGTGCGGTAGTCAATCTTTTCTTCAGTTCTCAGAAACTTTCTTCACACAAAATATCCTATAAAAATGTCTGACCTTTTCTAGTCAACTGGGTCAACGGAAGAGCCAGATTAGAAAACCCTTCGATGAACTTATGGTAATAGCCTGCCAAGCCTAGGAAACTTCTAATCTCCGTCACTGACTTCAGAGCCTCCCACTGAAGCACCACACTCACTTTCGATGGATCTACTGCTATGCCACCTCTAGAAATAACATGTCCAAGAAAACTCACTTCGCTCAACCAAAAATCACACTTCGAAAGTTTTGCAAAAAGTTTATTATCCTTCAACACTTGCAACGCAACCCTCAAATGCTCTACATGATCTGCTTCCAACTTGGAGTAAATCAAAATGTCATCAATGAAAACTACTATAAATTGGTCCAAATAAGCATGGAAGATACGATTCATGTACTCCATGAACACACCTGGTGCATTGGACACACCAAACGGCATCACTGCATATTCATAATGTCCATACCGAGTTCTGGAAGCTGTCTTTTGGATATCATCTTCTTTCACACGGATCTGATGATAACCTGACCTCAAATGAATTTTACTGAACACACGAGCTCCCACGAGTTGATCCATCAGATCATCGATTCTTGGAAGTGGATACTTATTCTTGATGGTTACTTTATTCAACTGGCGATAATCGATGCACAAACGCATACTGCTATCTTTCTTCTTTACTAACAAAACTGGCGCTCCCCATGGCGACACACTGGGTTTGATAAACTTTTTGTCCAATAATTCTCCCAACTAAGATTTCAACTCTGCCAATTCTGACGCTGACATTCTGCATGGTGCCATAGATATAGGTCTGGTACCAGGGAAAAGGTCAATCGTAAACTCTACTTCCCTCTCTGGAGGTAACTCAGCAACATCCTTTGGGAACACTTCAGGAAATTCTCTTACCATAGGTAATTCCTCAATCGACGACTTACCCTTCATAGATAAAAAAGCGAACACTGCAAATACTTTAGCTTCGTCTTCTACCAAGATTCTCAACTCCTTAGTAGGTATAAGACTAGTCGTTTCTTCTTCTTCAAGAGTCAGAAAAACAGCCTCTTCCTATAACAATCAATATAAACATAGTTGCTCTCGAGCCAATTCATCCCTAAAATAACATCCAGCTCGCTGAGTGGTAGAAAAATCAAGTCCACCCCAAAATCTTTACCAAAGATTGACACAAAGCAATTCAAACACGCTAAAGATGTAGTGATTGATCCAATGGATAGAGTATCAATCACCATCCCTCTACTCAAAGTAGATGGCACAAGCCCCAGTCTCTTCACACAATCCACATAAATAAACGAGTGAGTTGCACCCGTATCAATAATAACAATCAACGGAGTGTTATAAATGTAACACGTACCTCTGACCAATCGATCCTCACTGGTAGGCTGAGCTCCCACCAATGCAAACACCTTCTCACTTGTCTGAGACTTCTTAGGTTTTTGATAGTGGGTGCTGATATGACCCTGCTCACCACAGTTGTAACAGGTTGGTATGTTGGTTCTACAATCCGTGACCACATGACCTGGCTTTCCACCCTTAAAACACTTTTTCACCTCATTCTGACATTCATTTGCACGGTGACCCGCACCACCACATCTGAAACACTTGATAGGATTGGAAGGATTTTCTCCCCCACTTGGTTTCTTCCCAGCAACATCTTTTTGTTTTCCTTTATCAGCTGGAGCATGGTAAGGTGTATTCTCATGTCTTCGCTTGCCCCTTTTGTCACTTATATTCTTATAGTGAGCGATTCTAGCTTTGTTGTCTTCATCATAGATTCTACACCTGTTCACTAGCTCAGGAAAGTACCTGATCTTCTGATAACCGACACCTAGTTTGATCTCGGGGCACAACCCATTCTCAAACATGATGCACTTTGAACTCATAGCTGCATCAGTATTGTAATGAGGACAATACTTTACCAGCTCTTCGAACTTGACCGTATATTCTGCCACTGTCATGTTCCCTTGTTTCAACTCAATGAATTCAATTTCTTTCTTCCCGCGAACATCTTCTGGAAAATACCGTTCCAGAAACTCTGCCCTGAACACTGTCCAATTAATGGGACCCTCACCAGCTTCCAATCTCTAGCGGGTTTTGTCCCACCAATCCTCAGCCTCACTTTCCATCATATGGGTACCAAAATGTACCTTCTGATGCTCGGAGCATCCCATGACTCTGAAGATCTTCTCAATATCCTTCAACCATTTTTGTGCTATGTCTGGATCATGTCCGCCTTCGAACTTAGGTGGCTTGTTATTCTGGAACTTCTCCAAATTACGGAACTCTCCGTTTCTAGCATTCCGATTGATATTTTGACCAATGTTCTCCACTGCCTGCGCGACAGCTTGTAATGCATCAGCCATCGTAGCATCATTCCTACCAGCCATATTGCTCAACATCCACGAAACACAGGTTAGAAAAACACATGACTATAAACAACTTATAGTCAGACTCTACTACACATTGGTCGGACGGGCCAACCTGCTCTAGTACCAATTGTAACACCCCCACTCTACCCCGTACGCGTATTATAAAACATATACGGAAATATCACATAAAAATACATCAGAGTTCTCACACAAGTAGGATGTCACACTTAGTCACTTCATTCTTCATAAATAAACCAATGTTATCTAGCTTTCAGTTAAACAGCGGAATAAATTCAATTGTTTAAACATAATCTCCACCACAAGGTGATCATACATCCTTAATCTAACAAATAAAAGATACGTAACCATAAATCAAGAAAATAAGCAAAATATAATGTAATCTCATCATCCCATGTTACGTATCAGAGCAACTCCTAGGACTCGATCAAATAGCAACACACTCCAAGTACTACTGGTATCTGGTCATCTGCACTCCCCAAGGAGCACAGACGCAACAAATAGAAAAGGGGTGAGAACTACATTCAATAAATAAGAGATGAAATACACATGCTAAGGAGTAGTTACACACCATACATATAATCACAGACATACAATGCACATACACGTGCCATCTCGATTATTCTACATTAATAGTCCATAATCAAATACAAATATGCAAAGTGACTCACTGACTCGACACAATGCAAGTGGTACCAGCACAAATACATACGGTTCACCCTAGAACCTGATTCCCGTTGGAATCCGGATAAGTCGTATACATTCCTCTGAACTACAACTTATCTCCACAACGACTTCCACATGAAGTCCGGATGAAACTAGGCACCCATCATGGATTCTCACCTAGCCATCTTCGCAAGACACATGACATGAAATGCATGACAACACAATTATGCAATATAATAATTCAAGCATAATTCACGATCATCAAAGATCCACAAGAGCCATCCGCTCACCAAAATCCTCTCGGGAATTACCACAATCGCACAAGATTGTCCAAATTCGACAATCATGGCTCATACTTATCAAAACACACCCATAAGGGCACACGAATAACTTTCCACATACTCTCGATTTAATTCACTACTAATGTTTCTTAAGTTCATTTTAGTTCTATTAATCCTACCAATTAAATGGAATTGCGTTCCAAGTGAACACGGGACAGAAATCACAAAAATTAGGGAAAAGTCATCCCAGACTATCCATACGCGTACCAACAGGGTCCATACGCGTATTGCCTACTGTCATACGCGTATCAGCCCTACCCTACGCGTACGACCAGAGGCTTCTGCCTCCCAAAACCCCATTTGAGTCACTCCATACGTGTATGACTACTCCCATACGCGTATTGTCCAAGCCCATACACGTATCACCAGATGGCCGTGCTGGCACTGGGGACAGGGCATGTATGCTACGCGTACAGCCCCTTGGGAAGTTCCCCATACGCGTATTGACACCCCTAATACGCGTATGACCAGTAGATCTGTCAAAAAACTCAGATCTCAACATTCCCACGAGTTTCTACCCAACATTCATCATTCTATCTTCCCATTCACCCTCAAACTCATATTTTAATTGATTCTAATGAATCATATCTTCTATTCTTTCAAGATTCTAGTCATTAGATCTACTTTCGATTTCTGTTAACCCCTTGGTTTTCAAATCTGTTAATCCACAGTATTTCATCATAGCTTCAGGAATTTCCACACGAATTTTTGTATTCATACCGGCATCATACATACAACATCATACAATAATTATTCAACAATAACAACAATCACAGCGAAATCATAATATCACAAAAATCAATTAAAAAGGTAAGAACGGACAAAATTCCTACGAGAGAAAGAACCTCTCACTACCCTCTCATGTTAAATCACCCATATTGAAATTCATTCTCCCCCTTACTTTGGATTGAAGCTTTTTCCTTGACAACAATGGAGAATTTGTTCTTTTTGCCCTAGCTCTCCTTTCTCTGCCTTTTTCCTCTTTTACGTGTTAACTGACTAATCCCTCCACTAACTCTCTCTTAACCCCTTAATCAGGTTTTAATTCATTTAATTTAATTACTAATAATACCAATAATAATAATAATAATAATAATAATAATAATAATAATGGTAATAATAATAATAATAATCCCATTAATACTGCTATTAATAATAATGGAAATAATAATGTTAATGATTATAATGCTCTTTAATCTTATTATTAAATTATCCATTACTCTAAGTCCACCTTATCCCCAACTAAGGTCAGCTCTCACTCTCTCCACTAACCTCATACCCCTAATTAAGGACATCACACCAACACACATCACAGAAAATACAAAAGTGACTAAATAGTTTAAATGGGGTGTTACAGCATGATTATTCGAAACGATTAATCAAGGTTGATTTGCATGATGTTCTTGTTGAATATTTAATTGTGCATCGAACTTGTTTTGTGCTTAATTGTTAACGCATGTTAATGATTGATCCTTGCCATATCATATGCATTCGTTGCAATGTTGTGCATCCATTGTGCCTGCTGCCTTTTACGCCTCTTATGTGTTAAAACATGTGTTGTTATAGGTTGTCTTGCTTGTGTGCTAGATTTTACTGTTGTTTTGTGCAAGAAGCACTGTTGTAGCTGCTGTTTTTGCCTTGCTTTCCTTGTTTTTGTCTTGTCTTTGCATTCTCCCTTAAGGCCTCCTATTCCGACTTAATTTCTGATTAAATTTGGAGTAGGATAGACGTTAGGAGTTTAATCCATGCATGATAACATTAGGCTAGTCCCTTTTAACCTCGACCTTAGGTCCAACTTTTGCATGCTAACATTAGGATATAATCTCCTTTCACATCCCGACCTTAAGACCACTTTGCATGATAACGTAAGGGCCGAGTTTCCCTTAGACCTTCTGTGCGTCTCTCAGCTCATCTCAAAAAAATTCTAACTCATCTAATAAAGGCGATGAACATTATACACCATGAACCTTAAGCATATGGGAAATGATGAATGAGGGGTCTCCTCTCACTTGTCTAGAGTGTTTAGCGTATGTCCCGTCTGGGGGCGATATGCGATGCATTTGTTCCTATATCATAATCTTTAGTGCAACGTGAATCACAAAGTAAACTAATTCACTTCACTAAAACTCACAAACAAAAGTCAAACCTTTTATCCTTCGAAATTTGTGTTTCAAACTTATTTTCAGAAAAGAGTACGTTACTTTTTCGTTCTACCCCAAACAGGCATCGTCCCTAACTGCTGGAATGCGAACTTAACGTCGCTCATAAAAAACACTTAACCAACTCGTGGTTCCCTCTTTTACCCGAACTACGTTTTCTCTGATTTCTCATAACAGATGAGGATATGTAGGCATAAGACGGCGATGTCTTGACGAGCAACCTTCTCCCATCACCCGTAGTTTTTTGAACTACGTTGACTCTGACTTTCCCATTTCACAAGGGAATAAGTAGGCATAGGGCGACGATGTTGAAGGTAGGAAAACACTTAGAAGGGGGTTGAATAAGGGGTTTTCAAAAACAATTATGACAATAGAAAATAATAAGTTATTTTTATCCTGGTTCATTTGAACTCAAACTACTCCAGTCCACCCGGCCAAGGTGATTTTGCCTCTCTCAAACGAGGACTTAATCCACTAAATCAAAACCTGATTACAGTGATATCACTAACACAAACTGTCTTAGTCTTCTCAAGAATCCTGACCACAACTTGGTCTCTCAAGGAACTTTTACAAAGATAAAATACAATGTGTTTAGGTTCTTCTAAAAAGCTATTATCACAACTGTGATTTTTACACAAAATGAAGTACAAATAAAACTTATGTTAGTTGAAGAAAGTTGTTTGAATATGTTCTTTGATTGCTTTGTGGAATTCTTCTTTTGAATTTCTTTGGAATTCCTTTTTGAAGTGTTGATGGAGACTTCTTTATATACTCCACTTTCTCAAAGTATGTAGATGAAAGTACTGTAGGATGTAGACAGAAAGGACAAATACTTTTCGTCTTGATTTGACACTTTTTACCTAAATTCATGTGCCATACACGAATGAGAAATAGTACCGTTGGTAGACATTGGGTTAGGCAACATATCTTTCTTGAACAATATCTTTTCAAATGAACATATATGAAAAATAATCTTGCATCAGATCCTCTGACGTTGTTCCTTGTTCTTCTTTATTAGAGTCACTCTATCCAGAGTTTTACAGCAAAGTGCTTAGCGTGAATGAATGATCAGAGTTGACTTGATTCTCAGAGCCTCTGTACTTGCAATGTTTAGTTCTCAAAGAGTCTTCTGAATATACTGAATCTTTATACTCTGCGCTCAGAGTCTTCTGTAGGTAGTGCTTCAGAGTCTTCTGTGCTGCGCTTCAGAGTCTTCTGTGCTGCGCTTCAGAGTCTTATGTGCTGCACTTCAGAGTCTTCTGCAGCTGCACTTCCTACGCTCAGAGCTTTGCATTATATAATGTTCAGAGGAATTCTTTTTGTCTTCAGATGAATATTTATTTGATATCTGAAACAAAAACACTTGAACAAAATTAGAGTATATATTTTCTTTATACAAAATTTCATTAATGTTATCATCAAAACATTGAGATATATTAAGAACCAATATGTGTTCTAACAATCTCCCCCTTTTTGATGATGACAAAAACTATACGAAATTTTGTTCAAAACAAGACAAAAATATATCTCCCCCTGAGATTATAAATCTCCCCCTGAAATGAATACTACTGGAAAAAAATAAATACTTCCCTTTCAGCACTTGTATTCTTTCCAGAGTCAGAGTTAGCTTTGTAGACTTTTTCAGACCTTGTTCAGAGTTAATTCTAAGGATTTTATCATATGAGAAGTTTTTAGCTCTGAAACACTTAATTCAATATTAGTTATATTTTATCATGTATGAGTTACGATTTTGTATCTGTTTATATGAATAATCAAAATTTCCATTTTCTCCCCCTTTTTGTCATATCAAAAAGTGATTTCAAAAAAAAAATCATTTAAGATAAAAAATATTAGAGCAAGAAAACAATTATAACAGATAAGCAGAAGAGAAACAATCAGATGTATTCATTTAAAGAACTCAGAAGATAACAAAAACAAGCAAAAACATAGATGTGCATAGACAAAACAACTAAGTAGAACGATAGGCTATAATCTTCAGAAGCTCAGTTATCTCAGAAGTTTGTGCTTTCTACTTTGCCATCCAAGTCTTGATCTCAGAAGTAGATTCATCTTGCTTAGCCATCCAGTCCTTGATTTCTTCTGTTGTCTTCTCTTACTTAACCATCCAGGTTTTTATTTCACTTGTTGCAGCCTCTTGCTGAGCAAGCTTTTCTTTTACACCTTCAGAGACTTTCACTTCTTCAGAGTCTTTCTTCAAAACTGTTGATTTTGGAATGACCACTGAAATAGATGATGTCTCTAAATCCATATCAGAAGGCTTATCAGACGCAGGAGTCTCTTCAGAGATAGCAGCCTCTGTGAAAATTTCTTCAGGCTGAGGAATTACACTAATCTGAAGTGCAGCGGTTTCTTCAGATGCTGAACACACAACCTTTGTAAGTGTGTTTTCCAGAAACTGAGTAGGAGTTCTGCGTACACCCAGAAGAGCAAATTTGACAGCTTCAGAAAAATTTGCTTGAACATCTGCAGAGCAAGCAGCTTGAAGGTTCTCAGTCACAGAGTTGAATCTTCTTCTGAAAGTAGTCCAAAATACTTCAGAATCATGAGGATTCACTCTATTCAGGTACCTTTCCCTAACAACAGACAACCACATCTGTATTTCTGTCTCGAAACCATATAACAGAGTCCCAACATCTGATCTAGGTGTGGGTTTAAGGAGAGCCTCTAAGACGGATTCCTTAGGGTTAACAGAAGGTGAAGCTTTATCAGAAGATAAGGGTTGTTCTGAGGAAAGAGAAGGAAGGGGAGTAAGAATGGTAATGGAAGTAGGAGTGGGAATGGGAGTAGGAATATCATCAGGATGGTTTGGGGAGTTATGTGTTGGTGAGGTAACATCTGATAGGTCAGAGTCAGATGAATCAGATGAATCTGATGAATCAGATGATTCAGGTGATCCAGATGAAACAGGGTGAACGGTCATGAGAGGTTGGATATCAAGGATTTCATGATTAGTGTCAGAGGGGTTAGGATCTGAATGGTTTGGTTCATAGGGGTTTGGTTCAGAGGGTTGAGGTTCAGATGGTTGAGGTTCATAAGGTTGTGATTTAGAGGGTTGTGGTCGATGTTGAGATGTTTGTGGTTGTGGTTGAAGACAGGGAACAGAGTCAGGAACATTTCTAGAAGAAATGTGTTCAGAAGTGGTGTGAGGAGGAGAAGGAGTAGGAATAGGGTCATAGGGAGGAGGAGGTTCAGATGTAGGAATTTTTGTCATAGTTTCTAAAACAGGAACAACAGAAGTATTACCTGAAAGTTTGGAACGCTTAGCCTTCACAGAAGAGACTTCTTCAGAGGCTTTCTATCGCTTCCGCGAAAATAAGGTGTCGGCAAAACAGAAGAGTCGCCACCTTTCGTTATTTATCCCTCGGAACGGGAAAGGAAACAATCGGAAAAACCTGACGAAAAAAGGGTAAGACAAGGTCATCGCAACCGTTGTCTGGGTTTGGGAGTCGGTTACGCAAGGGGAAGGTATTAGCACCCCTCACGTCCGTCGTACTCAACGGGATCCACGCTTGTTGTGTTTACTGGACGAGTTGGTTTATCTATCTACCTATCAAGGCAGGTCTGAAATAGAAAAGAAAAATGACTCGGCAAAGCGTCGCGCTTTATGCCTACGTATTCTCATCAGAGAATGAGAAATCAGAGTCAACGTAGTTCGACCTACTACGGATTACGGGGAAAGTGGCTCGCCAATACGTCAGTATTGTGCCTACGTACTCTCAACAAGTATGAGAGATCAGAGCTTACGTAGTTCAGGCTACTACGGCTTACGGGGATTCTGATTCATCTGTTTTATCGAGTAGGGTTAAACAACAGTTCCAGCAGTTAGGGACAAAGCCTGTTTGCGTTGGCGCTGAAGTTTAACGACACTCTTTTCTTCAGAAAGCTTTCCTTTGACTTATGGGCCCACCGGGGCAAAAAGGTTTGAAGTTTGTTTTCTGTCTTTTACGGAAGAACTGTTTTTTATTGTTGTTTGCAATTTCAATCGCACTAAAGAC
Organism: Lathyrus sativus; assembly: GCA_963859935.3. NCBI lineage: Eukaryota > Viridiplantae > Streptophyta > Magnoliopsida > Fabales > Fabaceae > Lathyrus > Lathyrus sativus. The sequence goes on along the minus strand of CAWUDS030003698.1, from coordinate 54,152 downwards.
TATGACCTGAGAGTGAATGCGTTGCATGTCACCCAAAGGGTGCCATACTAAACATCCAAACTGTTGAAAAGAAGCTCTCCAACAATCCTTTCTCAGATAGCTTAAGGCTCGTAACGTACGAAAGAAATCATTCATGATTACTGCATTTTAAGCCGTTTTGAGATGAGAAGAGAACAGGCTCAACTAAAGGGAGACTATCAAGTCATACTGTTGTCATGCCAAGGATTCATCCTATAGTTGAAGTTTGAAACAGGGAACTCCTAGAAGTTATCATGCATAGGTTTCAACCTAAAGTTCTATCATCACTTCCTTATCAAAGGGAGTGAGAGTCCTAAGGGATCATGTCAATGATAAACAGAAACAGACAAAGCATCAGCTTAAACAGTAAACAGTAGAATGCATGCAATGCAAGTGAGGGAGGAAATGTATGTGGGGCAGCAGCCTCCACAAGCTCATCTCAACCTCAAGCCAGAATGAATAACAGTAATCATACTGAAGAAATAACATGCTATCAAGCAAAATATAAGAGACTGTAATCATACAGGAGAAATAACAACATGCTATCAAGCAGGATATAAGAGACTGTAATCATACAGTAAAGAGTAACATGCTATCAAGCAAAATAAACCACATGGGCAAGGGAGCTGGGCTCTACCGAATACCCGCAAGCAAAGCCATACAGTAACAATACAAGCAGAGGGAGTAACTCAACCTCTAGTGCAATCATGCTCCTAGATTAAAGTCAGTCTAATCATGAACTTATTCTAATGCATCAAGCAAGTCAAACAAAGCATATCAATACAGAAGAAAAAACAGACAAGAAAGCAGATCAGCAACTCCCTCTCTTCCAATTCCAAGCTTTAGCTCTTCTAACAGAAACCCAGTCTTCAAACTTCAACCACCCTTCAAGGATATCATCTTTCATGACAAACATCAATTTGCTTCTCCAGGTTTCAACCCTTCAACATAAGTTTCAACTTATCTTCACTTCTCCAAGCTTCAGCTCTTCAGTCAACTCTACCCTCAGGCTTCACTCTTAACTGCAAGTGTCAACTTGACTCCTTCAGATTCTCAATCATCAATATAAGTATCAACTTATCTTTCATTCCTCAGCTTCAGCTTTACACTCATTCTCCATTGAATCATCTTCATAAGTATCCACTTAGTCTTCAAGCTTCAACTCTCTTTGCTTCACCAGTCTCAACTTGGTCTTCTTCACCTTCAAGCTTCAGCTTCTCAGGGTAATCTTTAATCACTTAGAAGTGTCAACTTCATCCTTCAATTATTTCTCAAGCTTCAGCTCTTCATTCAATCTCCTTTGGGGTCTTCAAGTATCAACTTGTTCTTCTTGCTCTTCAAGCTTCAGCTACCATGGCAATGCTCAAGGAATCATCCTCTTCCACACTCTTCAGTGAAGTCTTCATCTTCAAACTCAAGCCCAACATCTTTCAAGATACTCAAACCAGAAGAAATCACTTAACTGGATAAGCTAGGATATTAAACTGCTTATTGACCACCAAAGGAGGCCTATAAGGGTTTAACATCAGGAGAATGGTTCCCTCAAAAGTTCTACTTCCTAGGTACCATCACTTATCCCTCCAAAGGAGGGAGGTGAATACCATGGGAGGACTTTTAATCATTGGGAGGAATGGAAGCACAAGATGCTTTCCATGTTTGTGAAAGAAATCATTCTAACTACAAGGCTCTCCCTATGTCCTATCTCCTAATCTTCATTAGACACCTTCAGGCACAAGCAAATCCAGAGCTCCAAGCAACATTCAAGCCACCTCAAGCATCTTCCTCTTGTCTTCCACTTGTCTTCAACTTGTCTTCAACTTGTCTTCAACTTCAATCAAAGGCAAACCAAGCACAAACTCTAATCTAAGGGAACTAAATGAGTTAAACTAGTTGAATTAGTCAATTAGGGTCACCTAAAACCTAGCACTAAAGTTAGTCCTAACTAAAATACTAAACTCAATTGTAAAATCCTACAAAAAATTACTATGGGAACCTAGGTCAATCATGACTCTATCACATTAGTTTCAAAGATCAAATCATCAATTTGGACCTAGAACTAAAATATACATTCTAAGGCATCAACCTAAAATCCTAAAAAGGAAGCATCTAAACATCAATCTAGAAAGCATACCTATTTTCATCACAAAAATGTGAGAAAATTTCTATGGGATCATACATGTCTAACCTAATCACACACAAAAAATTAGGCCAAGAATCATCACTATGAGATCACACAAAATTCTACAAAAATATGCATCAAACATAAACATTTTAATATCAATTAAAATACAAAATTCCAATTAAATCAGAAATTATATGAAATGAAAATATTTTTTCTCTAAAAAATAGCAGACTCAATCATGATTAATATGCAAAAAGAATGGGTTTAATTGGGTTAATATTCAATTTATTATGAATTTTACAAAACTCATGAATTAAATGAAAAAATAATGAAAATCCACATAAAAGAATAAGGACACGGTGCAAATAGAAATCATTCTCAGTTAAAATTCAGGGTTGGGCTTGTTGGGGGGTGTGGATAACACTCAGATTACTAAGCCCAAACGCTTGAATAAATGAAACGCAGCGTTTCATTTGAAATCCTTCACAACTCAGAAATAAAACACAACCCTTGGATTAGCTTCTAGTCAATGGTCAGACCAAGATCCAATGGTGAGGACTTCATCTTCTCCAATTCAAAGCTCTGAGCTTCGCGTCCAGCTCCGGCCACCGCCGATGGAGCTCCGGTCGTCTTCCCCAACCCTAGTTCACTCTAGGAGCCTCCAATGCAAATGGTCAAAATATGAAACACACTCCAAATCTTGCCACAAACTCAATCATGCCATCAGTTTCTTCTGAAACCCCAAGAATCAACATCTCCCAATCTCAACCGAAAATGGTGATCTTCCTATTTTGTCTCTAATCCAACAATTAATCATCTGAAAACCATCCTAGGCCATTCTACAACTAATCTAACACCCTAATTCAACCTAATTCTACCTAAATCAAGCTAGGGGAAGAAGGTTACAAACCTGGAAAATCTTGAATAACAGATGCACGAATCCTTCACTTCAAGCTCTCAAATCTTCTGGACACGATCACTGAACCTCCTCCTTGCTTCTGTATGCAAAAGATTCAATGGAGAGTGCTTCAATCTTGAAACACGATGAAGAGTTGCAGGTGCTAAAAATCAATTGCTCCCACACGATCTAGCCACCAATCCTTCTTGGAAATGATCTGGAATTGATCCTTGATACTCAGGGAAGAAGAACCAATCAAGAAAATGGAAGGAAATGGAAGAAATTGATGAAACCGATTTCAATTGCAATCTATGAAAACTCAATTCCAAACTATGCTCAAACCTTCAATGATCACCAACCCTTGCCACGGATGCATTCTATTCAATATATAGGTGAAGTTTGGATGATCTAGAACCCTCTAGATCCTTCCAATGAGTTTTTACACATCTCATGTCATGAGATTTTGGATCACTTATCATGCCATGCTCAATTTTGTTTGCAGCTTGAGATTCATCTCAATCTCCTTCAATTTCTCCCCTAGTGACAATTTGGAAGGGTTTAGCTTGCCAAGTTCCTTGCCCATGCCTCAATTTCAAGTTTTGCAAATGTTGCTTAATATGCAAGTAACCATTTTCCAAAGCAAGTCTATAATTTAGACCTCAAATCAAAAATGTGGATAAACCATTGTCTTTAGAATTTTTTCTAGAGTCAAAATGATATATTACATGCCATGGTTTGGATGTGTAGCTTGAAAATTTCAATTTCCAACTTTGACTTATTTAACTTATGCCTTCATTTTAGGTCATTTTTACCACTTTGAGCTACAAGCCTTTTCAACATCTCATGACCTCCTTACTAGCCTTAAAACATCATTTTAAGCAAGTTTGATGTTGAAGATTTTTCCATTTGAAGCTTGGAAATAGGAGTTATGGCCTTATGCTTGAAATGACCTGTAATCTCCAAATGACCAAAATGCCCTTGACTTGTCAAAGCCATAACTTGAGTTCTACAAATCCTATCAAGGACTTCTAGTACTCTATAGAAAGAGGATAAGTAACAACATTCATTTTTACCAAAAGTTCATAGGAATCATCCTTCTTGGGCAAAAGTTTGATGCAAGTTGGGTGACTTTCAAGGCCCCAGATTCACATACCTTAGGTGACCTGTAACTTGTCAAAGTCATAACTTGAGCTCTACAAATCCTATCAAGGACTTCTAGTACTCAAATTAAAGCTAAGAACAAGCTCTACAACATTCATGTTGGGGGTAAGATGAGATGACATTCACATCTTGAGCTAAACTGCCTTGAAGTTAGGGGTCAAACTAGGGGATTTTACACTGTCAAGCCTTAGAAACCCTAGCTTGAAACTTCTCAAACTCTTCAATCATGATGAATTGACCTTGGAATCATCCTTATAGCATCTCAATGCACCAATCCATGATCACATGGTTCTTGGATTAGGTCTCAACCCTGTCCAAATCATCAGTTGACCTAGGGTTGACCCAGTCAAACCCTAATTACACCACTCATGGCTGGGTCTTCCTAACCTTGCACAGTGACCTGTCTAGGCTTCATGATGGCTTTCAGGACATCTCATAAGCTCTCTCAAGGCTTCAAGTCTTTCTTCATAGCTTCAGAATCATCTGAGGAGCTTCCCACGACTCTCAAGTTAGGAGGCACACAACCTTGGTTTCAACCAATCTCTCTGAGGATCCTTTAACTTTTCTGACAAAGATATCAACCCTTGAACACTTGAATAACCTTCTTGTCTAGCTTCAAAGTTCTTGATTGGTACTCATACTTCTTGATCTCCTGCATACATGTCTATGAAATGCAAATGATAATGCTAATGTGAATGAAATGAAACATAAGCTAAGTAAGGAATGTTGGTCAAATTTTGGGGTGCAACAGCTGCCCCTATTCAAACGGCTTGAACCTGACTGGGTGAGAAGCGAACGGCTCTCAACCAATCAAGGTGCGAGACGGTTGAATACCGACAAACCCAAAAATTTGCCAACTGCACGAGTACACGATACTCTGACGGGAACAAATCTTCGAAAACTGAAATATTAGCTGCACGGCAACTAGCTGGGGAATTGGTCACACGGTAACCGGTGATACGTGGTCGATCATGCCGTCAGGCATCAAGATTCCTCGGGACTCGTCAGGTCAACAATCAAGTTAATCATGCCATCGGGCATTCAAAGTACTTTCGGGCATCAGCCGGACTTCATTAGTAAGTCGGGAATAGAATTCTCGGTCAATCATGAACCAACTGGGGATATCCAACTTCTACCATCAGGCGCTCTGCATCCGCTGGGAGGACTGCTTCGTCAATATGGTTGGACTTCAATCATTAAGTCTTCGAGGGAAGTTTCAACTTCGTTGTTCAAAAACCTGCTGGGGATGACACATCTCCGCTGGGGATTCTGGAGAACCATCAAGTCACTCTGCTTTGAGGTCCAGGAATCATTCTGGGTGAATGATCTTTGCTGAGGAAATCAAGAATCATCTTGAACAAATAACTCCTAGGGGACTTCAAGAATCATCTTGAACCCATAACTCTGCTGGAGATTTCGGGGACCCTACGCGTCGATTTGAGCAACCAACTCTTGCGACTTCACCGGGGCTTTTAAGAATCATCTTAAACGAACACCTTTGCTTGGAGAATTCAAGAATTATCTTGGGCCGAAGACTTTGCTGGGGAATTCAAGAATCATCTTGAGCAAGCGACTCCGTTGGGGGACACCTGCAAAACAAGAACGGTAACAACCTAGCTCATGTTTAGTATGCATATGCTTCGGCAATGGCGCAATGCTCCACACGGTGGAAATGCTACGCGTTTATGATAAATGTTACGCAATCATGCAAAATGATGCGATCCCATCGGCAAAATAAATGCTGAAGGGAGAATCCTTCCGTCAAGGAGAAAGAACCACTCTGATAGGGGAAGGAATCATCCTACCGCGGCGAAAAAGGTCACGCCAATCTCAATCGGGCTCTGTGGGGAAGTGAACTCCAGTTGACTGCTGCAGGGGATCGAAGCTCTACGAGAACCTGGTCCGGCTAAGGAAAGCGACGTCAATCCCGAGAATAAACTGCACGGCCTTCACGGCTACTTCCCTGGAGATAACGACTCTGGTGGGGAAACACAGCATCAGCTATTCAACACTCTACTGGGGAAAACCGATCATGGTCCCAACTGCTTCCAAGGCCTCGGCTCCCTTGGGGATATGCAACCTCGGCTGGGGAAGAAGAAATCATTCTGCTTACGGGGGAGAGTACGACTCTGCGGGGAATTTCAATTCTGATAGAGACTTCAGTCTGGAGCTATCAATTGCCGCATACTTCAGCGTGTGACTCAGCTGGGGAGATGTCGCTCCTTCAGGATACATCTGATTGGGGAGAGAATCTTCTCTGCTCGGGGAAACATATCAATGCTTACGATCTCACGTTCAGACTCTGCAGGGAGAGGCTGCTGAACTTTGTTGGAGGGGAGGGAATCATCCTGCTTGGGGACGCATGCGGCATACATGCTACACCTGCACCAACACAAACAAACAGACAAGATACCCTTCTCAAAGGGACCTATCAAGGTTATCATTTTGTGACGATGTTTAAGTAATTCATTGTTTCAACAATCAGTGGCCTAGGACAGTAAGTTTATGTATGCGCATTTTGTCAAAAACATCGGCGTTCTTTTTCGCAAACAAAACAGATAAATGCTAAACAGACAAACAGAATTGCTGAATAGTATACATTTTATTGATAACGAACCCCTGAATGGGTAAAGATGTTTTACAACGGATGCAAGCTCCTGGAATGAGGAAGCCGCGCAAAAATAAAACATAAATATACATCAGTATATACAAATGTCGGCAACGAGGCATAGACGAACACCATGAGTTGATCCCTCTATGACCCACTCGACTTCGATACTTCTCCGACGCTTCAGCTTCAGAAGAGATTGATTCAGATAAACGGCCCTCAGGTCTTCCAAACCGCTAAATAATGAAAGTCCATACGCGGAACGCAGTCATTTGCTTTTTCAAATCCCTAACTTTTGCGTGAACCGCCCTTTGCGGGTTTTCAGTTCACCGGGATACCCTTTTTTGCCAAAGTCGCCCATCCGGGTTTTCGACTTTGCGGGTGTACATTTTTTTCAATTTATATCCCTAATTTTTGCCCGAACCTTTTTCCTTTTTTATGGTTCGCCAGGATGCCCCATTTTTGCCTGGACTCTCTTTTTACTGTCCAGCGGGTCGCTTTCAAGCAAAGTATTTTTTAACTGCGTCCGCGTTTACCGGGGATGCGAAATCTTCACCATCCATCGTGGATAACAACAAAGCTCCTCCCGAAAAGACCTTGCTGACGATGTACGGACCTTCATAATTGGGAGTCCACTTGCCCCGGTGGTCGGAGTGTGGAGGAAGAATCTTCTTCAGGACGAGATCACCCGTCTGAAAGCTTCTAGGACGCACCTTCTTATCATAAGCTTTCTTCATTCGGCTTTGGTATAGACGACCATACGCAATCGATACTAACCTCTTCTCGTCCATCAGGCTGAGTTGGTTCAGTCGGTTCTTAATCCATTCTGCCTCGTCGAGTTTCACATCAACCAAAACTCGTAAAGAAGGAATCTCCACTTCTAACGGTAGGACAGCCTCCATACCGTACACTAAGGAGAAAGGAGTTGCCCCGGTTGACGTACGTACCGTCGTACGATAACCGTGCAATGCAAATGGCAACATCTCGTGCCAATCTTTGTAGGTCACAACCATCTTCTGAACAATCTTTTTGATGTTCTTATTGGCCGCTTCAACGGCGCCATTCATCTTCGGCCGGTAAGGAGATGAGTTGTGGTGTTCAATCTTGAAACTCTGGCACAACTCCTTCATCATCTTGTTATTCAGATTCGAACAATTATCGGTAATGATCCGCTCGGGAATTCCATAACGATAGATGATATCCCTCTTTATGAATTTAGCCACCACCTGCTTGGTCACATTAGCATATGAGGCTGCCTCCACCCACTTGGTGAAGTAGTCGATAGCTACTAGAATGAAGCGATGACCGTTAGATGCAGTGGGCTCGATCTTGCCTATCATGTCGATGCCCCACATGGAGAACGGCCATGGGGAGGACATGACATTTAACGGGAACGGTGGCACATGAACTTTATCAGCATAAATCTGGCATTTATGACATCTCTTCACGAATTTAAAGCAATCCGATTCCATCGTCAGCCAGTAGTATCCTGCTCTCAGGATCTTTCTCGTCATAGCATGCCCGCCGGCGTGCGTACCGAATGTGCCTTCATGGACTTCTTCCATGAGCATACTCGCCTCTTTCTCATCTACACATTTGAGCAGCACGAGATCGTGGTTTCTTTTATACAAAACTCCATCAGGGTTGAGATAAAAATTTCCAGACAGCCTCCTCAGAGTCTTCTTATCCTGGGTTGACGCTCCCACGGGATACTCCTTAGTCATAAGGAAAGTTTGGATGTCATGGAACCATGGCTTGCCGTCGGCGGCTTCCTCGATTGCAAAGACGAATGCAGGTCTATCAAGACGAGAAAGGACAATTCTTGGAGCTTCATTCCAAAAATTGACTTTATACATCGAAGCCAACGTGGCTAAGGCATCAGTCATCTGGTTCTCGGCCCTGGGCACATGATGGAGTTCCACTCGATCAAAGAACGGAAGTAGCCTTCTGGCATAGTTTATGTACGGCATCAAATTCGATTGACGAGTCTCCCACTCCCCTTTAATCTGGTTGATCACAAGCGCTGAGTCTCCATATACGTCTAGGTTCTTGATTCTCAAATCAATTGCCTCTTCTAGACCCATGATGCATGCTTCGTACTCCGCTTCATTATTGGTGACTGGAAACGTCAGTCTCGCAGTGAACGGGATATGGGATCTGTGGAGAGTCGTGATGATCACCCCAATGCCACTTCCGTAGGAATTAACCGCCCCGTCAAATATCAATTTCCACTGGGATTTCCTATCTGGCCCCTCGTCGGGCAACGGTTCATCGCAATCCTTCGCTTTGAGAAACATGATATCCTCATCAGGGAATTCAAATTTCATCGGCTGGTAATCCTCGATCGGCTGTTCGGCAAGGTAATTAGACAATACGCTTCCCTTGATGGCCTTCTAGGAAACGTACTGAATATCATATTCTGTCAACACCATTTGCCATCTGGCAATCCTGCCCGAAAGCGCTTGCTTCTCGAAGACGTACTTGATCGGATCCATCTTCGAAATTAGCATGGTGGTGTGATTAAGCATGTACTGTCGTAAACGTTTGGCAGCTCAGGCTAGTGCACAACACGTCTTCTCCAGCATCGAGTAACGGGATTCACAGTCAGTGAACTTTTTACTCAAGTAGTAAATGGCGTGCTCCTTTCTGCCTATCTCGTCGTGCTGACCGAGAACACACCCCATACTATTCTCAAGAACTGTCAAGTACATGATTAGAGGCCGTCCAGCCACTGGGGGTATCAAGATTGGAGGTTCCTGAAGATACTGCTTTATCTTATCGAACACCTTCTGGAAATCCTCGTTCCAGGTAATCGCCTGATCTTTCTTTAAAAGCTTGAACATCGGTTCACACGTGGGTACATGATGGAGTTCCACTCGATCAAAGAACGGAAGCAGCCTTCTGGCATAGTTCATGTACGGCACCAAATTCGATTGACGAGTCTCCCACTCCCCTTTAATCTGGTTGATCACAAGTGTCGAGTCACCATATACATCTAGGTTCTTGATTCTCAAATCAATTGCTTCTTCTAGACCCATGATGCGTGCTTCGTACTCCGCTTCGTTATTGGTGACCGGAAACGTCAGTCTTGTAGTGAACGGGATGTGGGATCCATAAAGAGTTGTGATGATTGCCCCAATGCCACTTCCGTAAGAATTAACCGCCCCGTCAAATATCAATTTCCACTGGGATTTCCTATCTGGCCCCTCGTCGGGCAACGGTTCATCGCAATCTTTCGCTTTAAGAAACATGATATCCTCATCAGGGAATTCAAATTTCATCGGCTGATAATCTTTGATCGGCTGTTCGGCAAGGTACTCAGACAATACGCTTCCCTTGATGGCCTTCTGGGAAACGTACTGAATGTCATATTCCGTCAACACCATTTGCCATCTGGAAATCCTGCCCGAAAGCGCTTGCTTCTTGAAGACGTACTTGATCGGATCCATCTTCGAAATTAGCATGGTTGTGTGATTGAGCATGTACTGTCGTAAACGTTTGGCAGCCCAGGCGAGTGCACAACACGTCTTCTCCAGCATCGAGTAACAAGATTCACAGTCTGTGAACTTTTTACTCAAATAGTAAATGGCATGCTCCTTTCTGCCCGTCTCGTCGTGCTGACCGAGAACACACCCCATACTATTCTCAAGAACTGTCAAGTACATGATTAAGGGTCTTCCGGCTACTGGGGGTATCAAGATCGGAGGTTCCTGTAGATACTGTTTTATCTTATCAAATGCCTTTTGGCAATCCTCGTTCCAGATAATCGCCTGATCTTTCTTTAGTAGTTTGAACATCGGTTCACACGTGGCCGTGAGCTGAGAGATAAACCTTGCAATGTAGTTTATTCTGCCCAAGAAACCACGAACTTCTTTTTCTGTTTTTGGCGCTGGCATTTCTTGTATCGCTTTTATCTTCGCAGGATCAACCTCAATGCCTCTTTCACTCATGATAAACCCCAGTAGTTTTCCAGACCGTACTCCGAAAGTACACTTGTTAGGATTCAGCCTCAACCTGAACTTCCTAAGCCTCTCAAAAAGCTTCAGCAAATTGACCAGATGTCCCTCCTCCGTTTGGGACTTCGCAATCATGTCATCAACATAGACTTCAATCTCATGATGAATCATATCATGAAACAAAGTAACCATTGCTCGTTGGTAAGTGGCCCCTGTGTTCTTCAGAGCGAAAGGCATTACCTTGTAGCAAAACATCCCCCAAGGTGTGATAAACGTAGTTTTCTCCATGTCCTCTGGCGCCATCTTGATCTGATTGTAACCGGAGAAGCCATCCATGAACAAAAACACGGAGAACTGAGCTGTATTGTCGACCAACACATCAATATGAGGGAGCGAGAAATCATCTTTAGGGCTCGCCCTATTCAAATCCCGATAATCGACGCACATTCGCACCTTACCGTCCTTCTTCGGTACAGGCACTATGTTGGCGACCCACGGAGGGTAAGTAGTGACCGCTAAGAAGCCAGCATCGAGCTGCTTTTGCACTTCTTCTTTGATCTTAACGGCCATATCTGGTCGTGTCCTCCTAAGCTTCTGCTTGACGGGAGGACAATCTTCTCGCAGCGGCAAGTGGTGGACCACAATGTCAGTATCAAATCCGGTCATATCTTCGTATGACCAAGCAAAGATGTCATTATACTCTCTCAGCATCTCAACCAATCTCTGCTTGACATCACTCTGCAATGCAGCCCCTATCCTGACGTTCCTGACAAGTTCTTCAGAACCCAGATTCACAATCTCAATCTCTTCTTCGTGGGGCAGAATAACTTTCTCTTCTTGTTTCAACAAGCGGGCCAACTCTTCGGGAAAGTCTTCGTCTTCATCAATCTCTTCTTCGGCTTGATAGATCGGGCGATCGAAGTCGAAGTGAGTCGTAGAAGGTCCAGAGTCGATGTCATCTGCTATGTGGATCCTGCAATAACAAGGGTTAAGCTTAAGACAAGGATATGCAGGTTAGCACAAACCCTATTGCCATTTTGCTGTTTTTCAAAACCAATATAAAACAGGAATAACAGAGATCACAACATTTGAATACGAAGAAAAACGCCTTTTGATTCATTGGTAAAATGCATGTACATAATCAAACAAGGCCCTGACAATAAGACCACTATGCCCCGGGTAGGACATAGGGTTGTACAATGATTGGAGAAAGTAAATCATTACTCTTTGCCTGTCACTTGGATGGTATCCCTGATGGACCAGTTGTTGAGGCTCTCTCCTGGTTTGCTTGGCTGGATCCAAGAGTCTAGGTCGCAGTCACTGTCTTCGTCGTCTTCAAACACCGTGTTGACACTTTCGAATATTACTCCGCCACTTGTAAACTGGATCGGCCCTTTAACTCGCGACGCACTGTGAGAAGAGGAGGCTTCAGCCGCAGGAGAATATCCCAACCCAAACTTGTCCTGCTTGTTGGGTATCTTTAGAATCTGCCCCCAACCTGAGGTAGATCCGGCTTGAACAACGGCCCGGGCTTCCTTGAAGGAAGAGAGAGTCATCTCTGGTTTCTCAGTGATTACAAGGGCCACGTTCTTGACTTTAACAGCTTCGAACGCCTGACATAGAGTTTCGTGGATTTCCCCATCCATCTCAACATATTTGAAGGATGACAAATGGCTCACCATTATATCTTCCTCGCCACACACAGTTACGATGCTGCCTCCGACGGCATACTTGAGCTTCTGGTGCAACGTGGAGGTCACGGCGCCAGCAGAGTGGATCCACGGCCGGCCTAAGAGACAACTGTAGGCAGGCATGATGTCCATGATGTAAAAGACTGCGTCGAATGTTTCCGGCCCAACTTGGATTGGTAGCGTCACCTCCCCGAAAACATGACGTTTGGTTCCATCGAACGCTTTCACAACCAGATCACTGGGTGTGAAAATCAATCCTCGAGTATCCAACTTCATCAATGCTTTCTTCGGAAGAACATTGAGTGACGACCCCGTGTCCACTAACACATGAGACATAATCGTTCCCCTACACTCTATCGAGATGTGCAGGGCGCTATTGTGGTTTCTTCCCTTCGGCGTCAGCTCCAGGTCGGTGAACCCTAACCCGTTTCCAGCATTCACGTGGGCTACGACCCCTTCTAACTGGTTGACCGATATTTCCTGCGGCACATACGTGGCATTCAAAACCTTTAGCAGCGCGTTGCGATGTGCCTCCGAACACAGCAACAAATTCAGGATGGAAATTTTCGAGGGTGTTTGATGGAGATGATCCACGATCTTGTAATCACTCTTCTTAATCAACCTCATAAACTCTTCAGCGTCTTTAACAAGTAAGTCCTTCTCTACCCCACGAGGGGTTTCTTCAACGACTTTACTCTTTCCTTTATCAGTTACATCAACTTTGTCCGCTTTGTCCGCCATGATCTCAGGTGGAGCAAATAATCTCCCGCTACGAGTGATTCCGCCAATTCCCACTAGGTTATCCACACACGACCCTGATGGTTCCAATTCTAACTTCTGCCGTTGCAGTACACGTCTGCCCCATAATGCCACGGGACAGCATTGGTACTTTCAAAAGGTATCGGCTCGGCCTTGGTGATGGTAATCGTGGGCGGTCTGGGTGCAGAAATGGTGATCGTCCGGCGAGGGATGGTGATGGTGGTAACTTCATCATCTTGCTTCAGCATTACCTCTCCAGATCCACATTCGGCCCTTCGGCTAAACTGCAAGATTCCTTCGGTCATCAGACTCTGAATCCCCTCTATCAACTGTTCACATCCATCAGGACGAATCGCACAACCCATACACAGTTCTCCACAGCCTGGAAAGAAGCCTCTCTTCATCAGCTTGGCTTTAATGAAGCTGAGCGGTGTCTTCAAATCTCTGACGTCAGTCAACACATCCAAGCTCTCGTCTTCAATAATGGCATTTACCCCACCTCCCCTATGATTCGGCATAGGGTTCTTCGTGACATTTGGCACATTATCTGAGAAATTGATGATCTTAGCGTCCATCATATCCTGTACCTTGTGCTTGAAGGCTTTGCAGTTTTCTATCGTGTGGTCGGGTGCCCCTGAGTGAAACTCGCAAGTTGCATTCGCATCATAACCTGGCGGAGGTGCCCCTGTCAAGGGAGCCAGGGTTCTCTTCTGGATTAGCTGTAACTGAAGCAAAGTCTGTAACAGCTGAGCATAAGACATGGGCGGTGTCTCAAGGTGACGGCTCGACAGAGGTGCCCTGTTCTGATACTTCCTGTACCCTTGCTGATTTGGTTGTTGCTGTTGTGGCTGTTGGACAGCGGGGATGGTTATGCTAGCCACCTGCTGGTGCTGGCCTTTGCCTTTCCTTCGAGCGTTGGACACGGCGCTCGTTTCTCCTTCCTGCCTTTTGCCACCATATGGTTTCTTTCCTCCTTCAGCTGAGGATAGATCACCTTGAATTTTCCCCAGTTTGATCCCATTTTCGACGTGCTCGCCCGTGATGATGAGATCTGAGAAGCTTCCAAACATACTGCTGACCAATTTCTCGTAATAAACCCCTGGGAGGGTGGCTACAAACATTTCAACAAACTCGCGTTCAACCATCGGCGGCTGAACTCTAGCTGCCAATTCACGCCACCGCTGGGCGTATTCTTTGAACCCTTCATTGTTCCTATGTGACAAATTTTGCAGTTGGACCCGGTTCGGAGCCAAGTCACTGTTATATTGGTAATGGTGCACGAATGCTTCAGCAAGTTCCTTCCACGTGCGCACACTGGTAGGTTCCAGACTCATGTACCATTCCAGGGAGGGCCCGGACAAGCTATCCTGAAAGAAGTGCATCAGCAACTTCTCGTCTTCAGAGTGAGCGGACATTTTCCGGTAGTATGATCTCAGATGGACGCGAGGGCAAGTGGTGCCCTTGTACTTCTCAAAGTCGGGTACCTTGAACTTGGGAGGCACCTTGAAATCAGCAATCAGTCCCAACTTGGACATGTCAACACCCATGGTGTTCAGGTTCTCGAAATTCCTCATCTTGTCCTCGAGTGCCTTAAACCTCAGACGTGCTTCAGCAGTCAGCTCTCCTTCAGCACCTTTCTGTGAGAACACATTGTCTTGACGGTCTTCTAACCATGGCTGAGGCCCATACAGATTTCCAACACCTGTGTTGCCGTTGCCCAGCCCAACATTGACATTAGCTTCGAAATTCCCATTACCGACGCCAGTCGTATTACCATTGAGCCCCATGTTAGCGATCACATTGCCGTTGGCACTACCGTTCCCCCCAGTCACGGGGACGCCATTCTAAGGAGTTTCAACAGGTGGAGGGGTTGGAACAGTCCCACCGTGGAGCACACCATTGCTGTCGACCCTTGAAATCAGAGGTTGGACCAAAGTTCTGAGCTGGTTTTGGCCGTTGGCAACCACTTGCATGAGCTCCATGAAGCGGTCCATCCTCTCTCGGAGTTCTTGAACGCCAGTCTGCACTTGCTCCATAGCTCTAGCTCAATTTGCTTTGGTCGGATAGCGGTGGATTGGCCTTTGATCAATCTTGGAACAACCTGAAACAACCTATATACACAAAAGGGTTAGAAAAAACGACAAAGTGCTCGTTATGCAGATGCTTCATGCAAATGCAAACGTGTGTCTGTGCGTTAGGGAGATTTCCCCCGATCCTAGTGCCTGAGTGCCAGTGCTGATAATAAAAAGTCCGAGTCTAGTCATGGAAATAACATATCATATATAAAGAAAGTCCGTCAAGGCAGTACACAACATCATTGGATACAAGCAGAATCAATAGCATGACCTCGACCAATAAGCCTGGTGATGGTCAGCATACAACAATGATCAAAACAAAAGGATTACAAATATAGTCAGGCACGGCCACGGGCTCGAAACTCTTCTAACAGATCCCTCGTTTCCGGATGATCAGGCTGAGTGAGCAACCCCTCGACGAGTAACTCCCTCTGCCTAATAGTGTACTGAAGACCTTCGACTGAGTCTTCCCATGCTCCTTCGCCGAAACAATCTTCTAACTTCCGCTTCTTGGATTAAAACGTCAGTTTGTGCTCCTTCAGGTTAGCAAGAGCCTTGTTGAGCAGGCCTTCAGCGGCATATCTGCGAGCGGTTTCTTCATCAAACCTTTTCTCACTAGCCTTCACCTGGGCTTTCAATTTAGAGATCTGCTGCTTCAGTTTATCCTCCCGTTCCTTGCCGTTGGCTAGGGTGGCCTTCCAATTCTGATTGAACTTGGATATTCTCCGGTATGCTTCATCCAAGTGCTGCTTCTTAGTGGCCAGTACATCATTGACAGCTTTGAAGTCTCGACCCAAGCGCTCACGCTCAGCTATCTGCTTAGTCAAATCTGTCCCTAACTGGTTCACCAGCTCTGTTTTCCTCTTGAAGGAATGGACGGCTTCGTTTCTCTCGCTTCTGAGTTGAGCCAATTCTTTCTCCAGTTCTTCATTTGCCTTTTTCAGCTCACCTCTCTCAGCTAACACCTGATTATGCTGCTGAATAGGCACGGTGGTAGGCTTTTCAATCACTGGAGGGCTTTCTGGCTTGGCAGGAGGAAACGGCATCCCTATAGCATCTGCTCTGGCTCTGATCCAAGTCACATATGGAGCGTAGGCCTGGCTATTACTCTTTCCCAGCGACGGCTTTCCCCTCTTACTGATACTATTCCAAGCGTGCTGAAGCTTAGATAACGTATCCCCCTCTAGAAGACCAGTGAGGTACAGAGATTCCTGCACCTCTTCATCCTTCGGCGGGGCTCTCAAAGCATAAGCAAACTGTCGGACCAGCAGAGATGGATTATAGTTGATACAGCCCTTCCTGCCTATCAAAGGCACATTCGGAAACCCACTGCAGCTAAAGATAATCTCAGTACCCAACTTATCTCTATCGAACCAGACAACGTCTTCCGCTGACAGACTCATCAAACGCTCAGACCACTCAGCTGTGGCTGCAGACGAAGCAAAGGGACCCTTCTTGGGTAGGTGACTATCAAGCCATCTATAGAGTAGGGGCACATAGCACGAGACATTCTTTCCCCTTCTGTTCTCGTTTTTGTAGTGGACGGAATGGTAAACATCTCCTATCAAGGTAGGGACTGGATTCCCTGATGCAAAGATGTGGAAAGCGTCGAAGTCTACAAAGTCGGGCATATTGGGGAACAGAATGATGCCATATATGCACAGAGCAAGAATGGCGTTGAACACGATCCAACATCCGTCTTTGGCGCACTACTGGGCCTTCCCCACTAAGAACTGTAAGGAGAAACCGGGAACCCTGTTCCAACTAGACAAGACCAACTCGGAGGCGTCCAGATGAAGTGAAGGAGCTAGACTAGCCAGATTAGGCTCAGCATCCATATGAACAAAAGGCATCTGACTCTTGATAGGCACACCTAACAAATCAACATACTCCTCTAGTGTAGGTGCGAGAACAAAATCCGGGAAAGTAAAGCATCTCAAAGGAGGATCGTAGAACTGCAACAAGGCGTGCAACCCATTCAACTCAAACACAGAAGGTTTACGAACCAAGCTGAGCAGTTTCCCATAAGCCTTTCTGAATTCACCTCTCACAGAATCATCTTCCAAAGCAATCAAACCAGTTAGCTGAACAACATCAGGAGTGGGGAGCTTGTAGGCCACAGTCTTCCTCAAAGAACCCATAATAGGACAACAGAAGGCAAGAAAACCTGAATCGGGGGAAACGGTACCTGCAACACAGACACACGTTAATTAAATGCAAATGAGTATATAAAGCAACGTAAAATGCAATCATGCAGCAGGAGATCAAGACGACTATGCTGTTGAGGAGATGAAGGTTCTGTATCAACAAAACCACAATACTGCTCTGTCAAGAACAACCACTATCTCTGATAAGAAGGAAACCCAGGTATCGGACCATAAATCTGCTATGTCGAGAACAAACACACATCTGATAATAAGGACCTCTGATACAGGACCATAAATCTGCTCTATCAAGAACAAACATACATCTGATAATAAGGACCTATGATACAGGACCATAAATCTGCTATATCAAGAACAAACATATACATCTGATGATGAGAACCTCTGATACCAACAAAACTGATTCACTATCAAGACAACCAGGTAGTCTGAAGGTTAAGGCTTCCTGCAACAAACCCAACCCTGCTCACAGGTATGGACCTAACCTGACACAAGTTCGGCATCCTATGTGGTCATCAGCGTCACAGACATTCAAGAGGGGTGATACAATACCCAGAAGGTGTGGCATCACCATCTCCTGAAGCGGCCTCACTCAGCTGAATTCCAAATGATCGGTCCCCAGAGTCGACAATCCTCCAAACCAACAACCCCTCAGGCCCTAAGGGCCAGAAAAGAAGTCAACCGGGAGAACCTCATCTGAGCGTGAATTTCATGAGACACTAGTACCTGCAAAGCAAGCACGCGCCCACTAATTTCCACAACTAATGCTAGGTACACTCAAGCCTGGGTCTGGCTTCTCACTCATCAGAATGTACCTCCCACAACAGCACAAATAATCATATCATACTGAAAATAAAGTGCGGGAAATAAAATGCGATAAACAAACACAACCCAACAAGTAATCATACAAGCGCTAGGATTGACTCTCGCAGGGGACGTTGGATCCCCAAACTGACTCGCATAAGGGACGTTGGATCCCCAGGAAATCATCAGATCCTCAGCAAAGTCGCCAGCTGCTGGGGATGACCCAGACAGCTAGGAAGAAAATCCAAGGCGAGACTCGCATAGGGAACCATCTCAGTCCCCAGCAGAGTCGCCAGCTGTCACTTCCGCGAAAATAAGGTGCCGGCAAAACAGAAGAGTCGCCACCTTTCGTTATTTATCCCTCAGAACGGGAAACGAAACGATCGGAAAAACCTGACGAAAAGGTATAAGACAAGGTCATCGCAACCGTTGTCTGGGTTCGGGAGTCGGTTACGCAAGGGGAAAGTATTAGCACCCCTCACGTCCATCGTACTCGATGGGATCCACGCTTGTTGTGTTTATCTGACGGGTTGGTTTTATCTATCTACCTATCAAGGCCAGTCTGAAAAGAAAATAAAATGACTCGGCAAAGCGTCGCGCTTTATGCCTACGTATTCTCATCAGAGAATGAGAAATCAGAGTCAACGTAGTTCGGCTAACTACGGGTTACGGGGAAGGTGGCTCGCCAATACGTCAGTATTGTGCCTACGTACTCTCAACAGGTACGAGAGATCAGAGCTTACGTAGTTCGGGATAATACGGATTACGGGGATTCAGATTCATCTGTTTTATCTATTAGGGTTAACAAACAGTTCCAGCAGTTTGGTGTACGCAGCTCGACCCTTGGAGACTTAAGCGTTACCGTTTGCGGTAGAACTGAGAGTTAACGACACTCTTTTCTTCAGAAAAGCTTCCTTTGAATTACGGGCCCACGGGGCAAAAAGGTTTGAAGTTTGTTTTCTGTCTTTTACGAAAGAACTATTTTTTATGGATGTTTGCAACCAATATCGCACTAGAGACTATGACCTGAGAGTGAATGCGTCGCATGTCACCTAAAGGGTACCATACTAAACATCCAGACTGTTGAAAAGAACTCTCCAACAATCCTTTCTCAGATAGCTTAAGGCTCGTAACGTACGACATCAGTTAAACTTTATTACTGTAGTTTAATTTGTTTTGAGATGAGAAGAGAGAACGAACAGGTTCAACTAAGGGGAGACTATCAAGTCCTAATGTTGTCATGCCAAGGATTCATCCTATGGTTGAGGTTTGAACCAGGGAACTCCTAGAAGTTATCATGCATAGGTTTCATCCTAAAGTTCTAATCATCACTTCCTTATCAAAGGAAGTGAGATTCCTAGGGGATCATGTCAATGATAAACAGAAACAGATAAAGCATCAGCTTAAACAGTAAATAGTAAACGAATGTAAAATGCATGCAATGCAAGTGAGGGAGGAAATGTGTGTGGGGCATCAGCCTCCACAAGCTCATCTCAACCTCAAGCCAGATATGAATAATTGTAATCATACAGAAGAAATAAAATGCCATCAAGCAGATCAAAAACCACACAGACAAGGGAGCGAGGCTCTACCGAATACCAGCAAGCAAAGCCATACAGTAAAAATACAAGCAGAGGGAGAAACTCAACCTCTAGTGCAATCATGCTCCTAGATCAAATCAATTTAAATATGAACTTACTCTAATGCATCAAGCAAATCAAACAAGTCACATCAATACAATTGCACAAAAAGCAAACAGACAGGAAAATAAAGCAGATCAACCACTCCCACAGCTTCACAACGAAGCTCCTCTGACATCAGTTCAGTCCAAAATCTGTAGCTGCCCCTCAAGGCTATCATCTTCAATAGCTAGTCTCAACTTGCTTCTTCAAGCTTTCAATACATCAAGCATAAGCATCAGCTTATTCTCTCTTCTTTAGACCTCAGCTCCAAAGTGAACTCCACCTTCAGGCTTCAATCCTAACTGTAAGTATCAACTTGTTCCTTCAGGGACCCAAAGTATCAACATAAGTATCAACTCAATCTTTCTTCTTCAAGCTTCAGCTCTTTCATTCAATTTCAATTTGATCTTCTTCACAAGTGTCAACTTGTTCTTCTGGACCTTCAAGCTTCATCCCTCTTCTCCTTACAAGTATCAACTTGCTCTTCCTGATCTACAAGCTTCAGCTCCTAAGGGTAATCTTCAAACACAAAGAAGTAGCAACTCCTATCCCTCAATCTCTTCAAGCAAGGAACTCCATCCTCTAGCAAGGGAGAAAGATTCATCTAACAAGAGCAAAGTTTGGATGATTGGTAGCAGAGTGAAGACCCAAGGTCACCACTAAGCATCCTATCATCAGAGAAAGGGACCCTCAAAGGTTCTACCAATTTGTAAAGAGCCACACATCCTACCAAAGGAGGGATGAGGCCTTTTCAAGGGGACCTTACATCATAGGGAAGAATGGAAGTGATCAACATCTTCCATGTTTATGAAGAGAGAGAATCTATCTAGAAGCTCTGCCTACAAACCCTAATCTTAACACCTAAACAAATCTACTCCAAAGGAAGGTAAATCTTCTCATCCAAGCTTCTTCAAGCACTCCATAGCAGCCCACACAAGTCTTCAACATCAGCCAAGAGCAAGAGAGGCAAAACCCTAATCTAAGGGAACTAAAGAAGTCATTCTAGTTGGATTAGTGCATCAGAATCATCCAAAGTTAGCACCTAAACTAAAATCAAACAAAAATAGTAAACTACATTGTAAATTCCTACAAAAAATTTTAAGGGGCCCTAATTCAATCATGAATCTACCATACAAAATTCAGAGGTTGAATCATCTACCAAGTTCCAAATATAAAACCTAAATCATAAGGTATTAATCATAAATCCTAAAAATGGAGCTCCTAAAGTTTCAACCTAAAACTACCACCTAAATTCATCACAAAAATGTGAGAAAAATCTAGGGGGAACATGCATATCTATGCTAGCTACACACAAAAAATCAAGGCAAAAATCATCATCAAATGATCAAACCAAATTCAACAAAATCAAGTATCAACCATGATTATTTTAATATCAATTAAAATTCAACAAATGCAAATAAAATCAAAAATGCATGAATTATTAATATTTTTTATCTACAAAAAACTAAATTCAATCATGAATCCATGGAAAAAAGAATGGAATTAACTGAGTCATTTTTCAATTTTTTATGGATTATTCAATAACCATGAATGAAATGAAAAAATAAAATGAAAATCAAAAGAAATGGATAAGCGCGTGGTGTGAATAGCACATATTTCCAGTTCATTTCAGGGATTGGTCCCAGAGGGGGGTGTTGGTAGCAATCTGTGTTTAAGCCCATGACCAACATTTAAGTTATACGGTGCGTTTTGGCTTTTACTCAGACTCTTCACAAAATATCCATCACTCGTGGCCGTTAGATCTTCATCTGGTCAAAGGTCCACATCTAATCTAATGGCTATGAGCTTGTCTTCTTCATTCAAACTGGTTTGGAGGGAAAGAATCCATGGAAGCTCAGAGTTCAAGCTTCCTCTTCCTCATTCGTATTCCTTCAATTCCTCATCAAAAATCAAAATTAAAAACACTAATCCACTCCATTTTTTCCACTGAATCTAACCATGCTAATCAATAACATTGAAACCCATCCTAACTCAAATCACGATCAAAATCTCAGAAATCACTCAAGAATCAAATCACACCAAACTCCAAATTATGGTGTCTAACATCATCACCATGCTTCACTGAGGGGATTCCACTATCAAACTAAGCCTAACTCTCAAAAATCATCAAGATACGATCAAGAACAGAATTTGTGTCATCTTACTTATTGCCTTTAAATCGATCCAATTGTTACCAAAGATCTCCCTACATCAATCTACAATACATCTAACCTAACAATTCCTATTGATTATGCTTAAATTAAGTTGCACGATGAAAAGTACATACCTGCAAATTCTTGATGAACAGAGTGGTTAAATCTTCAAATCAACCTTCAATAAGCTCCAGATTCCTTCACTAGCATCCAAGGAAGGTTCTGTATGCAAAGAAATGAGTTGAAATGCCTTGAATTCTTGAACCCGATTCTGATTTGCAAGCTTCCAACTCTAATGGCCAACTCACGATTCTCCCACAGTTTTGCCTTGAATTTGATCTGGAATCAACCACCAACCCTAGAGCAAGTTATTGGGATCAAGAACTTGGATTGAAATGGCCTCAATTGCTGTAATAGATTTTGATTTGCAATGTGCAAATTCAAAATGCAATCTCACTCTCCTCTCTCAATTCTCACCAACCTTGGCTCTGAATCACTTCATATGTTTATATAGGACATGAATGAATGATCTAGAAAGTTCTGAATCAATCTAATGAGAATTTCAATATCTCATGTCATGGAAAATTCAATCTCATGCCATGTTCATATCAGTTTAGGTTATAGCTTGTACAACACCATGCTCTTGGTTTAAATTCTCTCCACATGAGATTTTGAGTGTGTTGAGATGAGTTGGAGCCATGTATTTGGTCTTATGTGTAATTTGGCATATGTAACTTAAGTCTTAAGCAAGCAAAAGCAACTCCATGATTTTGACCTCAAATGAGAAAAGTAATATTGCCAATGTCTTTAAAATGTCATTTCTGATCAAAATGACATATTACATGCCTTATCTTGGCCTTGGAATGAAAAATCACAAATTTGGTCCTTTTAATGAACTTTAATTCTTCCTTTTTAAGCCAATTTTGCAATTTTGAGTCACAAGAAATTCCAACCTCTCATGACCACTTGGCTAGTCTTAAAACATCATTTTGAACAAGTTTGATGTTGAACATTTTCCCATTTGAAGATTGCAAATAGGAGTTATGGCCTTATGATTGAAATGACCTATAATCTCCAAATGTCCAAAATACCCTTGACTTGTCAAAGCCATAACTTGAGTTCTACAAATCCTATCAAGGACTTCTAGTACTCTCTAGAAAGCTAAGAGGATAAGGAAAAACATTCATGTTGACCAAAAGTTCATAGGAATCATCCTTCTAGGGCAAAAGTGTCATGCAAGTTGGGTAACTTTCAAGCTCCAAATTCACATGCCTCAGATGACTTGTAATTTGTCTGGCTTATAACTTGAGTTCTACAAATCCTATCAAGGACTTATAGCACTAAAGTTAAATCTAAGACCATGATCTACAACAATCATGTTAGGGGCAAGATGAGATGACATTCACATCTTGAGCTAAATTGCCCTGAAGATAGGGGCCAAACTAGGGGATTTTACACTGTCAAGCCTTAGAAACCCTAGCTTGAAACTTCTCAAACTCTTCAATCATGATGATTTGACCTTGGAATCATCCTTATAACATCTCAATGTATCAATCCATGATCACAAGGCTCTTGGATTAGGTCTCAACCTTCTTTAAACCATCAGTTGACTTAGGGTTGACCCAGTCAAACCCTAACTGCACCACTCAGGGTTGAGGCTTCTTAATCTTGCACAATGACTTGTCTAGGCCTCAAAGTGATCTTCAAAACTTCTCATGAGCTCTCTCAAGACCTCAAGTCTAATTTCATGGCTTCAGAATCATCTGATGGATTTCCACAACTCTCAAGTTAGGAGACACACACTCTTGGTTTCAACCACTCTCTCTAAGGATCTTTTAACTTCTCGGACAAGGATATCAACCCTTAAACATCTGAATAACCTTCTTAGCTAGCTTCAAAGTCTTGTATAGCTCTTGATTGGTAATCATACCTCTTGATCTCCTGCATACATGTCAATGAAATGCAAATGATAATGCTAATGTGAATGAAATGAAACACAAGCTAGGTAAAGAAAAGTTGAGCAAATTTTGGGGTGCAACAGGAGGGTCTATAAATAGACTACCTATTTTAGATGGCACAAATTATGACTATTGGAAAGATAAAATGGATGTCTTTCTTAAGTCCATAGACATCAAAACTTGGAAAGCTGGGATTAAAGGTTGGAAACATGTTGTGATCACTTCTAGAGATATAACACATATAAAACTAGTTAGGTGTAACCCTCTTAAGAATTCCCTAGTGAAGTCGCCATTTCTGTCCAGGTGAGAATCAGATATCAAGATATTAATTAACTTGAATCACAAATCATAATTCACCATTGATCTTTAATTTATCCAATGGAAGGGAAAAAGAACGAATAACCCATAAGTATGCAAAGCAAGAGAGAATCTAAGGTTTGGGGGTTAGTTATACCTAGGAAAGGTGCTAGCATCCTAAGTATCTGTAGTACTCTACAGGAACCTCTTGTTTTAATATGTTATTTGTTAATTATTATCTGTTTGTTAAGGGTGAATAGAAAAGGAAGACCTAAGATTCTATTCCTAAGTATGCTTGCCAAGACATCACATCTCGTACCTACGTATCCTGACGGGAATGGAACTAGAGCATTCATAGTTCTCGTCACTAAGGGTGAACAATGTTTGTTGATTGGTTTTAAGAGAAAGAGACAAGTTGTCATCTTAAAGAGAATGCTCAAATAAACACCACAAACATGCGAGAGATGGATCTTTGCTACACATAAGAGTAGGGTCCCAACTTGGATATAGAATTGACGAGTATGCCACATACCTCTCTCAAGTGGAAAAGACTCTACATCTTTTCGTTTATGTCATGGGGTAGGAGAATTACATCTCAACTAGGGATGACTCACATCTAATTCTCTCATGGAAAAGGGAACCTAACTATAAGTTATATAAGTTAAAGTATCCTAAGGGAAACTAAACTAAAGGATAAACAAACCAAGTATCTATTAGACGATGGCATGGATCTAGAAGGGGGGGTTGAATTGATCCCTTATTTAAAAAATGAGTCAGCGCTACCAATAAAATGGTTTTTAAAAATTGTTTAATTTGCGGAAGCGGCTGTGGAAAATTACCGTCTATAACGAACGGTTACTAGAAAACTGAATATGCATTTTAGCCGATGGAATTGGATAATGAGTAATGAGAATCACTACGCTAGTCACACTCTCAATTTGATTTAGCTCACAGTGTGGTATGACCAGTTCCAATGCCTTAAAATGCCAACAAAATAAATGGACAGCGCACAAGGCTTTTCGTTCAAGAAATTTATCAAACACTTGAAGTGCAGAGCACTACAAGTGAGTTCAGCTTTGAGTAATTTGCTCTAATTTCCTTGTATAATCAACAATTCTACTAGATTCAAAAACAGTCTAGCACTTACTCAAAATATTCCTAAATTTGATACAATTGCTTGTACTAAAATAACACAAATATTAAGAAAATGTAAAAGCGTAAGGTAAAAGGCACAAGGATTTGCTGAGGCAGTTCCCTCGTCGTTCTCACTTTGGGGTACGTCTGCCCTCAATTCTAACAATAGAATTGAGCTCTTACAATATAAATTTAACATGTTGTATAATTGTATATACAAGAATGAAATAGAAATCAAACAAACGAACTCCTTTGTTGTTGTAGAAGCTATATTCTCTGGTCCATTGATTCCAGTCGAATCAAGTCCTTTGACAGCTCGTGTATGAACCTCCGATTACAGCTCTATGTTTGAACAACCTTTCATCTTCAAACCCCAGCCCGGCTGATCTCAAACACTCGCGTGTCGAACCTGAAATTCTCCTTCATAATTCGCCGATTACCGCTACTAGACCGATGGAACCCACCGCTCCTCGATCACCTTCACTCGGCCGAATATATGTGAAAAGACTCGTCCAAAAACCCCCAAATTCAGAGAATCTTGGAGGACAAAACCCTAGAGGTTTTATTCAAGAAAAACCTGTTAATTCCTCAACCCGAACCAGATTACCCAATTACGGCTTCGAACGTTATCACCTTAGACAATCCATAATGCTCAACAAAGATTATTGTGTGTGATTGTTGTGGTATGAAATGTAGAAGATGAAGATGATGAGAACTTGAATTGACACCTCTTTCACTTTTCTTATTTTTGTAATTGATTCAATTGATATGAAATGAATAGAGAAACTAAATATTTATACCAGACACAACTATTATAACTGATAAAACCAACTTTCAAAAATAGTAGACAACACAAAAATTTGCAGCAAACAGCGAGCGGTCGACCCATGCAGAGTGCAGGGTCGACCTGAGCTAACCCGAGGCAACATATTTTGCAAAACACACAACTATGCATCGACCGGAACAAGGCATGCGTCGATGCAAAGCCTGAATTTTTTGACAAATACAAATGACAATAGTATGCGTCGACCGGTAGGTCGACCATACCAGACCCAAGAAAAATGCATTTCTAGGACACTTGCCATGAGTCGACTGGGGCAGAGTTTAGGTCGACTCAAAGACCTGAAACATCAAAAAAATGCTTAAATTCATATTTTTGATTCTCTTAGATGAAAGCTATGATAGACCAATTGAGTTTGACTCGTATGACGCATATTTTGACAGCTCTAAATGCATACTGAAGATGTTTAGTGCAAGAAAACAAACATGAGAAATAAGGTATGCTTATGCATCAAGGTGATAACGCCAAATGAACATTCTTCCATGCGGCTCGGTTTTGACATCATCGAAACACGCATATGAAGTATATGAGGCTTTGCCCTCACATACTCCCCCTTTTTGATGATGGAAAAAAATGTATATCCTGTTTGTATGATATTCGGCATTATCCTCCCCCTTGCTTGATGCCTTCATTTTCACTTACTCATTTGTGTTAAGTGCGACGTCTTCATGCTTGATCTTTATGGTTCTTCTAAATAGCTATTAAACAACTTGACACTTTCTCCCCCTTTGACAACATCAAAAAGAAATAAATTTCTGTTAAGACATGATAAACTAATAACAGATGCTCATATCAAAACATGCGTAATAGGATAAACATTAACAATCATCCACACATGACAAAGTTAATGATCAAGGAATAAAAAGATAATTAGCATCATACATAGACAAAAATAGTAATTGTTGCTAGAAGTGCGATGAATACATTAGAGATTAACTCAAGTAATGACAAGTAAGTTCATGAAGCAAGACATTAATCACATTAGAAATACTTAATACAAGGAAAAAGTCACAACAACATAAAAGGGTGAAATGCAATTATGCAGAATGCATAGCCTTCAATGTCTCCCCCCCCCCCCCCTTGAAGTGTTGGCCTCTTCCATGATACAGATACGGCGGAAGCATTTGAGCCTCGGCCATGTCACCAAAACAAAATTGTTCAAGGTGTTGAGGCTATTTGTAATGACTTGGTGCTGACTTTCAGATGATTCAACCATAGCATCAAACCTTTGATTGATATTAGAGGAGAATGTGTTAAAGTTTTCAGCCTGCGTCTCAAATTGAGTCTGATGTTGTGAGAGACGTTCATCATGATCAGTCATGAAAGCACGCTGTTCTAATTGCATATTCCTCATTATCTCGAGGAGTTCGACAGAATGCTGTTGCGAGGGTTTCGTGAAGTGTGTTTGCTCTTCATAGCCCAATGTGGAGGCTCCTCATAGCCCCAATGTGAAGATTCCTCATGACCCCACTGCAGAGTTTCCTGATACTCCAAATATTATGGAGGCTGATAGTTGTCACGTAACACGTCCAACCAGTATTTTGCCATTCGCCCCAACCTTGACTATTTCCATGATCTGAAGTAGGGGATTGGTTAGCCCAACTCACATTTATGTGATCGACAACTTCCCTTGGTTGTCTATCACTTTGGTCACTTTGTTCTTCTTCGTCCTCTTCATCTTCCTCATCACTCCCATCAGAGTCTTCCAACCAAGAGGCGGTTGCTTTGACAACAAATCGATAACGATGTTCTTCCAGCATCCATAAATAACCCATCATAGTAAGAGTCTTTTGACAAAACTCTTGATCCGGAGTAAGAGATCTATATGGAATCCACAGACGTGTAGCTTGAGCATTGTTCAAAATTTCCTGAATGAATGAACCATAGGAGAGAGCGGTACCTCGACCTGAATCTCGGAGGGCATACATCCTACTAGCAATATAATAAGGCCAACTTATTTTGATCCTTTTCTTCAAGATATAGACCAAATGAACTTCGGCCTGATCAACTAGAGAAAATCCTCCTTTCTTAGGCCGCAGAATGCACGCCACCATCCATTGCAAAATTCTATCCATAGGTTTTAGTTTACATGTAGTGACAGTTTTCAAAAATAACTCACTAGCCACAATATCAGTCGCATACAGCTTCTTCAGCATTGAGTTCAAAGCTTCTTTGAACTCGTAGCCATCAACTGTGTGGGTGTCAGTGACCTTAACGGGAGGCTCATCGGAAATGGGAGGTTTATCAAATGATTTTAACCAAACAACATTATTTACACACACCTTTGTATTTCCAATTTTAGTGTGAAACTCAGAACCCAGAAACTTACCATGAAGACACGTATAGAAGATCCTCACAAGGTCTTCGTTGTACTTCGTATTGAACTCCAGAAATTTGTTAAATCCTTGAAAATCAAGAAGACTGATTACCTGAGGAATGTGCATTCGCTCAGCAGAGAGGTGATAATAAGCATGTTGCTTCACCACAGACCGCTTGCCAAAGTTTTTAGCGAAGCTCTCGGCAAACTCAGGAGGAACCAGTGATACGGCGGTCACCGGGAGAGATGCAGAGGAAGAAGCTCTTGTGGATCTTTTACCGGTAATTTTTCGAGTAGCCATGGTTTTTTCTTGCAAAGAGAAGAAGAGGAAATGGGTTGATGATGATTGCAAATATTGTAGAGATTTCTTGAATATGGAGAGAAGTTTAAGACTTTGACCCTTTTGTAATAACTTCTAGGTTTTTAGGAAGAGGAGAATAGTAGAGTAGCATGTGATGTAGGTGTCAAGCTTCAATTCAAATATAATGATACACATTAATATGAGTCATAAAAGAGATTTAAAGAGGGGATTTTGAACGGTTTGCAAAAAAAATGAAAGAATTCGCGCGATGTGTCGACCACTCTGTGTATGCGTTGATGCATACTGTGTTCAAAATTACACGTTCAAAAATCAAAAGGTATGCGTTGAACGGTAGGTCGACCTGAGAATACCCGAACAAATTTTAATTTGGGAGACATATTTGTGAGTCGACCAGACCTTGTTTAGGTCGACTCATGCAGGTAAAACTAGCAAATTTTGATATTTTTGGTCATATAAGCATACATAAAAGCATATATAACCAGCCAAAACACATTTTAAGCATTCAAAGAGATAACATACATATAATACGACATATATGACAAATGTAATACATAATTTGATGCAATTTTGTGAACATGAGTATCGAGAGAGAGATAATTAAGGAAAGATATTACTTCTATTCTAAAATAGCTAGATGAACACACACATATACTTTCAACATTTTCAATTTGTTAGATATCTGATAATCAAAGTACATATAGACATAGATATATAAAATATATGCAAGAAATTTCACTAAACACGATCTGAAATATCGAGAATACCTAGTTCCCGTCGGATATGAAAGAAAGACTCTGTAGCAAGAGGTTTTGTGAAAATATCAGCTAGTTGATTTTTAGTATCAACGTGTTCAAAAACCACATCGCCTTTCTCCACATGATCTCTAAGGAAGTGGTGTCGTATTTCGATATGCTTAGTGCGTGAATGCAGCACAGGATTTTTGGTAAGATTGATGGCACTTGTATTGTCACAAAAGATCGGAATACGCTTAAGTTTGAGATTAAAATCTAGCAATTGTTGCTTAAGCCATAGGACTTGAGAGCAACAACTACTGGCGACAACGTATTCCTCTTTGGCGGTTGACAAAGCAACAAAGACCTACTTCTTGCTATGCCAACTAACCAAAGAGTTTGAAAATAAGTGACAAGTGCCACTGGTACTTTTCCTATCTGATTTGCACCCGGCAAAATCGGAATCGGAGAATCCAACCAAGGAACAATCATTTCCTTTGGAATACCATATCCCATACTTTGGAGTACCCGAGAGGTATCGAAGTATGAGCTTAACTACTTTTAGATGGGATTCCTTAGGAGAAGATTGATATCTAGCGCACATGCAAACACTAAATATAATATCGGGTCTAGAGGCGGTAAGATAAAGAAGAGAGTTGATCATACCTCGATATCTTTTTACCTCTACATCCTTACCACTTTCATCTCTATTGAGATTTACACAGGTCAGCATTGATGTGTCAATGGCTTTGGAGTTTGCCATGTCAAACCTCTTGAGAAGCTCAAGACAATATTTCGTTTGACTTACAAAATTTCCTTCCTCAAGCTGCTTGATTTGTAACCTGAGAAAATATGTGAGCTCCCCCATCATAGTCATCTCGAATTCACCCTGCATTAGGTTAGAAAAATATCTTACGAGATTCATGTTAGTTGATCCGAATATGATGTCATCAACATAAATTTTCACCAAAATTAAGTGTTTTCCTTGACGCTTAATGAAGAGAGTTGTGTTGACCTTACCTCTTGAATACCCTTGATCCAGTAGAAACTTGCTTAGGCGTTCATACTGTTGCACCCCAAAATTTGACCAACATTTATTTATCCATCAAGTGTTTGAAAGTTGATGCCTTCATCAGAAAGTTCAAGAGATCCTCAGAGGAATTGGTTGAAACCAAGGTTGTGTGCCTCATAGCTTGAGAGTTGTGGGAGCTCCTCAGATGATTCTGAGACTTTGAGAATGAACTTGAAGCTTTGAGAAAGCCAATGAGATGTCTTGAAAGCCATCATGAAGCCCGGAGAGGTCATTATGCAAGAATTCAGAAGATTCAGCCATGAATGGTAGAATTAGGGTTTTGACTGGGTCAGCCCTGGGATAACTGAAGATTTGGAGAAGGTTGAGACCTAATCCAAGGGCCATGAGATCATGGAGTGATGTATGAAGATGGTATAAAGATTATTCCTAGACCAACTCATCATGATTGAGGAGTTAGAGAAGTTTTGAGTTAGGGTTTCTAAGGAGTGTCAGTGAAAAAACCCTAATTTGATCCCTATCTTCCAGGCAGTTTTAGCTCAAGGTGTGATTTATATATCATCTTCCCCACAACATGAATGTTGTAGAGCTTGTTCTTAGATTTAATTTGAGTGGTAGAAGTCCTTGATAGGATGTGCAGAGCTCAAGTTATGGTTTTGACAAATTACAGGTCAGCTAAGGTGTGTGAATCTGGGTCCTTGAAAGTCACCCAACTTGCAGACAACTTTTGCCCTAGTAGGATGATTCCTATGATTTCTTGGTCAACATGAATGTTGAAGAGCATCTTCTTAGATTTCTAGAGAGTACTATAAGTCCTTGATAGGATTTGTGGAACTCAACTTATGGTTTGAACAAGACAGGGGTATTTTGGTCATTTGGTGATTATAGGTCATTTTAAGCAAAGGCCATATCTCCTATTTCCAAGCCTCAAATGAAAAAACTCAAAACATCAAAGTTGTTCAAAATGGGATTTTAAGCCTAAAAAAGTGGTCATGAGTTGTTGAAAAAGCTTGTAGCAAGGATTTACAAGATTGGTTGAAAATGACTTAAAAATGACTTATAAGTTAAATGAATCCAAGTTGGAATTTGGTTTGGGAGATCCACAAATCCAAAATAGGTCATCCAATATGTCATTTTGAATCCAAACATCATTTTAAAACCAATGGTTCAAGTAAATTTTTTATTTGAAGCTTAAAAATGGAGGTTGCTTTGTAATTTTGATTCTTGCATCATAAGGCAACTTGCAAATCTTCACATAAGGCAAAACCAAGGCTTGTTTTTCACACATTCCCTTCCAATATCTCACAAAGGGAGATTTTAAAGCAAATTTAAGAGGTTTAATGCATGATATGAGATGATCCCACATATCACTTCATGAGAAATTCTAAAACTTTCTAGATGATTCCATAAGTTTCTAGACTCTTCCATTGGCTGTTATAAAAAGAGTAGATCACCATGAAGAAAAGGTTGGTGAAAGTTGCTGAATCCATTGGTGAAGAGTGAGAGGAGAAAGAGATATCCAAGGTTTCCTTCAAGTGCAAGTCAAGCTCGAATTCACCATTACAAGTCTCTTCCATCAAAATTCTTGCAAACAGAAAGATATCCACCATTGGAGGAGCATTTGGAGAAGATTACAAGTTTTGAATCAAGCCCTAACATCACTCACCATTGATATTTGACAGGTTGGTAACTTGCTCCATAGATCCTTATTTAGGTGCATACTGTTAGATTTCTAGGTGTAAAGATAACATGCTAGGTTAGTTGATGATTTTCTGAGGATTTGAGAGAGATCCATGGAGTTTCGTGGCAGGGTGCCATTTCTTGCAAGATTAAGAACAAGCTGTATATTGAGTTTTGGTGATTATGTTATAGTGTAGAATGATGAGGACAACATGTAGAACAAGTTTATACCATTGGAATTAAGCTTCATCGTGATTGATCTCAGAGAATTATGGTGGAACCCTAATGTTCATGCGTTCTGTTAGAGTGATACCAGATGTTTCAGTGGAAATTATTGGCACCATCGTGTTCTTGGTGATTAGTAGAGCATCTTTGCTCTTGGAAGTTTTGATTTTCATCGAGCATGGAGGGAGAACGAGGGACCTGAAATCTTGTGCATGGAAGTGAAAACTGAAAACCCTAGCATGTGTTTGGGGACGATGAGCCTCCACCGTTAGATGGTTCTGGTTCTTTGACTCTTTCATCTGATCGCACGGCCTTGATTTAATCTCAGAAGTGGAGGGAAATACTTGAAGCTAAACGCAGCGTTTGGTTTAATGAGGAGTTCTGGGCTTCAGCAAATCGTTACTACTTACACCTCACTCGCGGCCCAAGTCCAATTTTAAACTAGAATCTCTTGCTTTTTGCACCGCAGCTGTATTATTTTCTTTTGATTTTCGTTTTAAATTTTCTGACTCATATTGGGCCTAAGCCATTCACTATCTGCACCCCCAGGTTCTCAGCCCATCATGATAATAATTGGGCGCTGCTTCTATTGACACCCCCATCCCATTTTTCTTATAATTTCTCATTTTTAATTTCTTTTAATATTTTAGCATTTTATAAAAATCATATAAAATAGAAAAATGAATGTTTTTTAATGCTTGTTTTTTCTACATGTTCATAATTCTGTCTAGAAAAATACCAATAAATAAAATTCCATTTTATTTTTCTTTTAATATTTTTAGAATATTATTCATTTAAATAGCCTTTTTAATATGGCTAGTTTGATACTCAATTTTGTAGAATTTCTTTTAGGACCTTCCCTTAGGATTTTTGAGCCATTCTTTTTGGCATAGTTAGATATTGAATCATAGTTCCTATAGGATTTAATTCATGACTTTTAGGTTAAAATTTGATTAGTTTGTTTAGGCTAGCATTAGCATAACAAAATTAGGGTTTTATTCACCATAAGTAGATTTGAACAATTTTGTTTTGGGTTTTATAGGCCAAATTAGAGTATGGGGAATATATGGGTTAAGGGTAGGTATGTGTAGAATCCCCTAGAATTTTGCTAGAATATTATATAGTATTTTAGTATTTTTAATTGATTTTTGAATGTATGGATAGTATGTGTGTTGCTCAAGGGCATAGTTTGTATTGTTTTGCTTTCTTTTCTTCTCCTTTGAGTGTGTGAGCCTTGAAGATTGAGTTGAAGACCTTGTGGATCATCATTGAAGACTTTGAAGACCTTGTGGAGGAGTTTAGTTTTAGCTGTTGTTTGTTCTGTTTGTAGGATCATAAGTACATAGGTAGAGCTTTAGATAGAATAATTCCATTCAATAAACAAGGAGTGTCTTGTCCACATCCTTCCTTCTCTATGATATAAAGTCCCTTAAGGGTATTCACCTCTCTCCTTTGGAGGGATTAGTGACCTTGCCCTATGAGGTAGAACTTTGAGAGAGCCTTTCCTTTTGATGTTAAGTCCTCAATGGCATCCTTTGGAAGTCAGTGAGCACTCTAACATCCTCATCTCATCTTGTTGATTGAATCTGGTTTGTTGGAGCATTAAAGCCATTGAAGATAGAAGCTGAAGCTTTGAAGAGGATGATTCCTTGGAGATTGTTGAAGTCTGAAGACTTTGTGAAGATCCAGTTGATACTTGAATATCCCTGAAGATAGTGAAGCCTGAAGGTGGAGCTGATCAAAGAAGCTGAAGCTTAAGGGAGAAGATGAGTTGATACTCATGTTGTAGGGTTGATACCTGGAAAGCAATGGATATCTGAAGTCTGAAGACTGAGTAGCTGCTGGAGGAGCTGAGGCTTTCTTCTGTTTTTCTGTTCTGTATTGTTTGTTTTGCTTGATTTGTCTGTTGCATTAGAATAAGTCCATCTAGAATAAGTTCAGTCTAAGAGCATGATTGCATCAGAGGTTGAGTTGCTCCCTCTGCTTGTATTGTTATTGCGTGGCTTTGCTTGCGGGTATTCGGTAGAGCCCAGCTCCCTTGCCCATGTGTTTGTTTGCCTGATGGCATTTCATTTCGTTTTATCTGTATGATTGCAGTTTACCATTTATTGCTTGATAGCATGTTGTTTATTTCTCAGTATGATTACTGTTATTTCATGACTGGCTTGAGGTCGAGACGAGCTTGTGGAGGCTGAAGCCCCACACACATTTCCTCCCTCACTTGCATTGCATGCATTTTACTGTTTAAAGCTGATGCTTTTGTCTGTTTTGGTGTATCATTGACATGATCCCTTAGGACTCTCATTTCCTTTGATAAGGATTTGATGATAGACTGTTAGGTTGAAACCTATGCATGACAACTTCTAGGAGTTCCCTGTTCAAACCTCAACCATAGGATGAATCCATGGCATGATAACAATAGGACTTGATAGTCTCCCTCCTAGTTGGGCCTGTTCTCTTCTCATCTCAAAACAGTTTAAGATACAGTAATCATGAATGATTTCTTTCGTACGTTACGAGCCTTAAGCTATCTGAGAAAGGATTGTGGGAGAGTTTCTTTTCCATGGTCTGGACGTTTAGTATGGTACCCTTTGGGTGACATGCGGCGCATTCACTCTCAGGTCATAGTCTCTAGTGCGGTTGAAATCGCAAACACAATAAAAAACATTTCTTTCGTAAAAGACAGGAAATAAGCTGTAGTTTCCCGAACTACGTGAGCTCTGATCTCTCATGCCTGTTGAGAGTACGTAGGCACAAGATGGCGATGTCTTGGCGAGCTACCTTCCCCAATAACCCTTCGTAGGCCGAACTACGTTGACTCTGATTTCTCATTCTCTGATGAGAATACGTAGGCATAAAGTGCGACACTTTGCCGAGTCATTTTTCTTTTCTTTTTCAGCCAGCCTTGATAGGTAGATAGAATAAAACCAACGCCCGTCCAAGTAAACAAACAAGCGAGGATCCCGTCGAGTACGACGGACGTGAGGGGTGCTAATACCTTCCCTTGCGTAACCGACTCCCGAACCCAGACAATGGTTGCGATGACCTTGTCTTACCCTTTTTCGTCAGGTTTTTCCGATCATTTCCTTTCCCGCTCTGAGGGATAAATAACGAAAGGTGGCGACTCTTCTGTCATGCCGGCACCTTATTTTCGCGCAAGCGGCACTAGTGTCTCATGAAATCCACGCTCAGACGAGGTTCATCCGGTTGGCTTCACTTTCAACCCTTTGGGTTGAGACGGTTGCTGGTTTGGTGGATTGTCGACTCTGGGGACCGATCATTTGTGATTCAGCTAAGTGAGGCCTCTTCAAGACTTGATGATGCCACTCCTTCTGGGAATCGTATCATCAGTTTTGAAAGTCTGTGATGCTGATGAACGCATAGGATGCCGTACCTTGAGTCAGTTTAGGTCCATACCTATGAGCGGGCTGGGTTTATTGCAGGAAACTTAGACCTTCAGACTACCCGGTTTTCTTGACAGTGAATCAGCTATGTTGGTACCAGGGTTTCTCAGTTGCAGATCTGTTTGTTCTTGATAGAGCAGGTTTTGATCAGAGTATTATCATCAGTGGTTTGTTCTTGATAGAGCAGATTTTGAGTGGGGTCTGAAGATCTCATCAGCAGATGTTATTTGTTCTTGATAGGGCAGATTTTGAGTGGGGTCTGAAGATCTCATCAGCAGCTGTGTGTCCGTTCTTGATAGGGCAGATTTTTGATTTGGGGTCTGAAGACTTCATCAGCAGATATTTCTTGATCATACATCCGAGGTCCTTATTATCAGACATTTGTTCTCGACAGAGCAGAATTTTGATCTTATGTATATGGTCCTACCAGATGGTCGTTCTTAGCAGATCAGATTAGTGGTCTTACACCGGGGTTTTCTTCTCATCAGTGATTGTTGATACAGGATCTCCACAGCAGCTACCCGGATATATTATTGCATGCCTGCATTTCGCATTAGTTTGCATGTTCATTTGCATTCCATTAACGTGTGTCTGTGTTGCAGGTACCGTTTCCCCGATCCAGGGTTTCTCGCCTCCTATTGTATTCTTATGGCCTCTCTCAGGAAGACTGTTGCATACAAGTTCCCGACCCCTGATGTGTCGAAGTTGACGGGTTTGATAGCTCTAGCAGGTGATTCTGTGAAGGATAGGTTCAGGAAGTCTTATGGCAGGTTGCTCAGTCTGGTTTGCAAACCTTCTACGTCCGAGTTGAATGGGTTACATGCTCTTCTGCAGTTCTATGACCCTCCTCTGAGGTGTTTCACTTTTCAGGACTTCGTTCTCGCGCCGACGCTGGAAGAGTATGCTGATTTGCTGGGTGTGCCTATCAAAAGGCAGATGCCTTTTGTCCACATGGATGCTGAGCCTGATCTGGCTGGTTTAGCTTCTTCACTCTATTTGGGCGCCTCTGAGTTAGTAGTGACGAGTTGGAACAAAGTTCCTGGGTTCTCCTTGCAGTTTCTGATAGCTAAGGCTCAGCAGTGTGCTAAGGACAAATGTTGGGACGCGTTCAATGCCATCCTTGCTTTGTGTATATATGGCATTATCATGTTCCCCAACATGCCTGACTTCATAGACTTTGATGCATTTCACATCTTCGCCTCAGGGAATCCAGTCCTTACTCTGATCGGAGACGTCTATCACTCGGTGCACTACAAGAATGAGAACCGGAGAGGGAAGAATGTCTCATGCTGCGTACCATTGCTGTACAAATGGTTTGATAGTCATCTGCCCAAGAGGGGTTCTTTCGTCTTGTCTGCAGCCACAGCTGAGTGGCCTGAGCGTCTGATGGGTTTGTCTGCAGAAGATATTGATTGGTTCGTTGACAGAGACAGGTTAGGTACTGAGGTGATCTTCAGTTGTGGTGGGTTTCCTAATGTACCTCTGATAGGTAGGAAGGGTTGCATCAACTACAATCCGTCGTTGCTAGTTCGTCAGTTCGCATATGCTTTGAGGACTCCACCGAAGGAGGAGGAGGTACAGGAATCTCTGTAACTCACGGGTACTCTAGAGGGGGATTTGTTGTCCAAGCTTCAGCGTGCGTGGAACAGCATCAGCACGAGAGGAAAGCCTTTGTTGGGAAAGAGCAACAGTCAAGCCTACCCTCCTTATTCAGCTTGGATCAGAGCCAGAGCCAACGCTATAGGGATGCCATTTCCTCATGTCAGACCAGAGAGTCCTCCACCAGTCAAAGAGCCTACCACTGTGTCCATTCACCAGCACAACCAGGTATTAGCCGAGCGGGATGAACTGAAGCGGGCGAACGCAGAATTGGAGAAGGAGTTAGCTCAGCTTCGAAGTGAAAGGAACGAAGTCGTGCACGCTCTCAAAAAGCAAACAGAGTCGGTAAACCAACTGGGTGCAGACTTGGCAAAGCAGATTGCTGATCGGGAACGCTTGGGTCAGGACTTCAGGGTTGTTAATGATGTACTAGCTACGAAGAAGCAGCATTTGGACGAGGCATATCGGAGGATATCTAAGTTCGACCAGCATTGGAAGACCTCCCTGGCCACCAGGAAGGAGCGAGAGGACAAACTGATGCTGCAGATCTCTAAGCTGGAAGCCGAAGTAAAGGACAGTGAGCGGAGGTTTAATGAAGAGACCGCCCGCAGATACGCCGCCGAAGGCCGACTCAACAAAGCCCTTGCTAACCTGAAGGAGCATAAGCTGATGTTTGAGTCTAAGAAGCGGAAACTGGAGGATTGCTTTGGCGAAGGAGCTTGGGAAAGTTCAGTTCAGGGGCTTCAGCATACCATTGTGCAGAGGGAACTACTCGTCGAGGGGTTGCTCACTTTGCCAGATCATCCAGAGACGAAGGAGTTATTAGTAGAGTATCGCGCCCGTGGCCGTACTTGACTAGTTGTACTCTTGTTGTTTTGATCTCTGTTGTATGCTGACCATCACCAGACTTGTTGGCTAAGGTCATGCTGTTGATTTGTTTTGTACTCGCTGATACTGTGTACTGCCTTGACAGGCCTTTCCATATATATATGAGATTGATGTTTCCATGATTGGGCTCGGATTTCTTCTTCCTCTTATTATTATCAGCACTGGCACTAAGGCACTAGGATCGGGGGAAAACCTCCCAAGCACACAGACACACGCATGCATCTGCATGAAGCATTTGCATGGCGTACATTTTGCTGCTTTTCCTAACCTTTAATGTTGACAGGTTTTTCAGGTTCACAGGTTTCGAGCTGCTTCCGGTCTCCAGGATTGATCAAAGACTCATTCACCGTTATTCAACTCGAGCTAATCAGACTAGGATCATGGATCAGGTGCAGTCAGATGTTCAAGAGCTCCGTGAACGGATGGATCGTTTTATGGAGCTGATGCAGGTGGTCGCTAATGGTCAGGACCAGCTTCCTACTTTGGTTCAACCTTTGATCTCCAGGGTTGATAGTAATGGCATACTTCATGGAGGGGTTGTGCCTACTCCTCCTCCAGTGGATGCTCCACAGAATGTTGTTCCTGTTGCCGGGGGCAACGGCAGTGCTAACGGCAATCTGATGACCAATATCGGACTCAATGCGGCAGGCGTCGGCAATGGTAGTCTGGGAGCCAATGTTAACATAGGGCCGGTCAACGGCAACGCTGGTGTCGGAAATCTGTTGGTGCCTCAACCGTGGCTGGAGGACCATCAGGATGACGTATTCTCTCAAAGAGGCGTGGAAGCAGAGTTGAATGCTGAAGCTCGACTCAGGTTCAAAGCGCTGGAAGACAAGATGAGAGATATTGAAAATCAGAATACATTGGGCGTTGATATGTCCAAGCTCGGGTTAATTGCTGATTTCAAGGTACCTCATAAGTTCAAGGTGCCTGTCTTTGAGAAGTACAAGGGTACTACTTGCCCTCGGGTCCACCTTCGATCTTATTTTAGAAAGATGTCTACCTATTCTGACGATGAGAAGTTTCTGATGCACTTCTTCCAAGATAGTCTTTCTGGTCCATCTCTCGAATGGTATATGGGTTTGGAACCCGCTACTGTGCGCACCTGGAAGGATCTCGCTGAAGCATTCGTCCTCCACTATCAGTACAATAGCGACTTGGCCCCCAACCGAGTTCAGCTCCAGAATCTCTCGCAGCGGAATAATGAAAGCTTTAAAGAGTACGCCCAGCGGTGGCGTGAATTGGCTGCTCGGGTTCAACCGTCGATGGTTGAGCGTGAGCTAGTGCAAATGTTCGTGGCTACCCTTCCTGGAATCTACTATGAAAAGCTGGTCAGTGGCATGTCTGGGACATTCTCGGCTCTCATCACTATGGGCGAGCATGTCGAGAACGGAATAAAAATCGGAAAAATTCAAAGCGAATCATCCTCAGCTGGAGGAGGTGGTAAGAAACCCTACGCTGGCAAGCATCGAGAAGGAGATGCAAGTGCTGTCACTAATGCTCGGAGAAAGGGCAAGGGCCCTCAGCAGCAGATCGCTAGCATAAATATCCCAGCGGCTCCGCAGCAGCAGCAGCAGCAGCAACCGCAGCAACAGAATCAGCAGGGGTATAGGAAATATCAGAATCAGGCTCCTTTGGCAAATCGTCATTTTGAAGCTCCACCTATGTCGTATGCGCAGCTCCTGCAAACTTTGCTTCAGCTTCAGCTAGTTCAAAAAAGGACGTTGGCTCCCTTGACAGGGGCACCACCACCGGGGTATGACGCAAATGCTACTTGTGATTTCCATACTGGGGCACCGGGTCATACGATTGAGAATTGTAAAGCTTTTAAGCACAAGGTGCAGGACCTGGTAGACGCCAAGGTCATTAACTTTTCTGATAGTGTGCCCAATGTCACCAAAAACCCTATGCCTCATCATAGAGGAGGCGGAGTGAACGTCGTTATCGCAGAGGAGAGTGCAGACTTGCTGACTGATGTCAAAGACTTGAAGACGCCGCTTAGTTTCGTCAAAGCTAAGTTGCTGAAGAAGGGCTTCTTTCCTGGATGCGGAGAGTTATGTATGGCTTGTGCTACACTTCCTGATAGGTGTGAGCAGCTGGTAGAAGGTATCCAAAGTCTGATGTATGAGGGTATTTTGCAGTTCAGCCGGAGCGTTGAAAGTGCATCAGGGGAGGTCGTGCTGAAGCAGGCAGATAAAGTTGCCACCATCACTATTCCTCGTCAACCTATTACTATTTTTGCGCCCTGACCGCCTACAATTACTATTACTAGAGCCGGGCCAATCCCATTCGAGAGCACTAACGCCGTTCCGTGGCATTACGGCGCCGAAGTCTATTGCAATGGTCAGAAGATAGAGCTTGAGCCGTACGGATCAACTGTGCAGAATCTTACCGGAGTCGGTGGCATTACTCAAAGCGGTAGAGTGTTTGCACCAACAGAGGTTGCAGCGGAGAAAGTGATCAGGGCTGACGCTGCTGATAAGGGTAAAGGCAGAGCCGTCGAAGAGGTCCCTTGTGGGGCGGAAAAGGATCTGCTAGTTAAAGATGCTGAGGAGTTCATGCGGTTAATCAAGAAGAGCGACTACAAGATTGTAGATCATCTTCATCAGACTCCGTCAAAGATTTATATTCTTAACTTGTTGCTGTGTTCTGAGGCGCACCGCAACGCATTACTGAAGGTATTGAACGCTGCCTACGTGCCGCAGGAGATATCAGTAAATCAGCTAGAAGAGGTGGTAGCCCATGTTAATGCTGGCAATGGGTTGGGATTCACAGATTTAGAGCTGACTCCTAAAGGGAGAGATCACAACAGCGCCTTGCACGTCTCAATAGAATGCAGAGGCACAATCATGTCGCATGTCCTGGTAGACATGAGTTCGTCGCTTAATGTGCTTCCGAAGAAGGCATTAATGAAGTTGGACACTCGTGGATTGCTTTGCACGCCCAGTGATCTGGTAGTGAAAGCATTTGACGGAACTAAGCGCCACGTTTTCGGAGAGTTGACCCTGCCGATTCAGGTTGGTCCGGAGACGTTCGATACGGTTTTTTATATCATGGATATCATGCCTGCCTACAGTTGCCTCTTAGGTCGGTCGTGGATCCATGCTGCTGGTGCCGTGACATCCACGCTACATCAAAAGCTCAAATATGCTGTCGGGGGAAGCATAGTAACCGTCTGTGGTAAGGAGGACATTATGGTAAGCCACTTGTCATCCTTTAAATATGTTGAAATGGACGGCGAAATCCACGAAACTCTCTGCCAAGCATTTGAAACCGTCAAGGTGAAAGAGGTAGCTCCTGTCGTCATAGAGAAGCAAGAGATGAATCTCTCTTCGTTCAAAGAAGCTCGGGCCGTTGTCGAAGCCGGTTCCACCCCAGGCTGGGGGCATGTGTTGGAGGTACCGATCAAGCAGGATAAGTTTGGATTAGGGTATTCTCCTAAAGCTGAAGCTTCATCTTCTTCGTCCAGCAGTTCGTCTCGTGGGAAGGGGCCGATCCTATTCACCAAGGGCAGGGTGATTTTCGAAAGCATCAACGCAGCGTCTGAGGACAGCGGGGATAGCGATTGTGATCTTGACGCCTGGATTCAGCCAAGCAAGTCGGGCGAGCGCCTCAACAATTGGACCATCAAAGAGATTATCCAGCTGACAAGTGAAGAGTAATGATTTGCTTTTTACAATCTTTGTACAACCCTATGTCCTGCCCGGGGCATAGTAGTTTTATTGTCAGGGCCTTGTTGGATTATGTACATGCATTTTGTTAATAAATCAAAGGCGTTTTCTTCGTACTCAAATATTGTGTTCTCTGTTATTCTTGTTTTATGTTTATTTCGAAAAACAGTAAAATGGCAACGAGGTTTGTGCTAACCTGCATATTCTTGCTTTAAACTTAACCCTTGTTATTGCAGGATCCACATAACAGACGACATCGACTCTGGACCCTCTACGGCTCACTACGATTTCGATTGCCCGATATATCAAGCCGAGGATGAGATTGATGAAGACGAAGACCTTCCGGAAGAGTTGGCCCGCTTGTTGAGACAAGAGGAAAAGGTTATTCTGCCTCACGAGGAAGATATTGAGATAGTAAATCTGGGCTCTGAAGAGCTCGTCAGAAATGTCAGAGTAGGGGCTGCGCTGCAGAATGATGTCAAGCATAGACTGGTCGAGATGCTTCGAGAGTATAGTGACGTCTTTGCTTGGTCATACGAAGATATGCCCGGACTTGACACAGACATCGTGGTTCATCGCTTGCCGTTGCGAGAAGATTGCCCTCCAGTCAAGCAGAAGCTTAGGAGGACGAGACCAGATATGGCTGTAAAAATCAAAGAAGAAGTCCAGAAGCAGTTGGACGCAGGATTTCTAGCCGTTACTACTTACCCTCCGTGGGTCGCCAACATAGTGCTTGTACCGAAGAAGGACGGTAAGGTACGCATGTGCGTCGATTATTGGGATTTGAATAGGGCGAGCCCTAAGGATGATTTCCCGTTGCCTCATATCGATGTGTTGGTCGACAACACAGCCCAGTTTTTCGTGTTTTCGTTCATGGATGGCTTCTCCGGTTACAATCAGATTAAGATGGCACCGGAGGACATGGAGAAAACGACGTTTATCACCCCCTGGGGAACATTTTGCTATATGGTAATGCCCTTCGGTCTGAAGAACGCAGGGGCCACTTACCAGCGAGCAATGGTAACTTTGTTTCATGATATGATTCATCATGAGATCGAGGTCTATGTTGATGACATGATTGCAAAGTCCCAAACGGAGGAAGAGCATCTGGTCAACTTGTTGAAGCTTTTCGAGAGGCTTAGGAAGTTCAGGCTGAGGCTGAATCCTAACAAGTGCACTTTCGGAGTGCGGTCCGGAAAGTTATTGGGGTTTATCGTTAGTGAATGAGGTATTGAAGTTGATCCTGCGAAAATAAAAGCTATTCAAGAAATGCCAGCGCCGAAAACAGAAAAAGAAGTTCGTGGTTTCTTGGGCCGAATAAACTACATTGCAAGGTTTATCTCTCAGCTCACGGCCACTTGTGAACCGATGTTCAAGCTTTTAAAGAAAGATCAGGCGATTACTTGGAATGAGGATTGCTAGAGGGCATTCGACAAAATAAAGCAGTATCTTCAAGAACCTCCAATCTTGATACCCCCAGTGGCTGGACGGCCATTAATCATGTACCTGACGGTTCTGGAGAATAGTATGGGGTGTGTTCTCGGTCAGCACGACGAGACAGGCAGAAAAGAGC
The DNA here is from genome assembly GCA_963859935.3 of Lathyrus sativus. Taxonomy (NCBI): domain Eukaryota; kingdom Viridiplantae; phylum Streptophyta; class Magnoliopsida; order Fabales; family Fabaceae; genus Lathyrus; species Lathyrus sativus. The sequence goes on along the minus strand of CAWUDS030003698.1, from coordinate 10,390 downwards.
ATGCCATTTATTATTTGAGTAAAAAGTTCACTGAGTGTGAATCTTGATACTCGATGCTGGAGAAGACGTGTTGTGCATTAGCTTGGGCTGCCAAACGTCTACGACAGTATATGCTCAATCACACCACTATGCTAATTTCGAAGATGGATCCGATCAAGTACGTCTTCGAAAAGCAGGCTCTTTCGGGCAGGATTGCCAGATGGCAAATGGTGTTAACAGAATATGATATTCAGTACGTCTCCCAGAAGGCCATTAAGGGAAGCGTATTGTCTGATTACCTTGCTGAGCAGCCGATCAAGGATTACCAACCAATGAAGTTTGAATTCCCTGACGAGGATATTATGTTTCTCAAAGCGAAGGATTGCGATGAGCCATTGCCCGGTGAGGGGCCAGATAGGACGTCTCAGTGGAAGTTGATATTCGACGGAGCGGTTAATTCCTATGGAAGTGGTATCGGGGCTATCATCACGACTCCTCACGGATCCCACATCCCGTTTACTGCGAGACTGACGTTTCCAGTTACCAACAATGAAGCCGAGTATGAAGCATGTATTATGGGTCTAGAAGAGGCAATTGATTTGAGAATCAAGAATCTAGACGTATATGGTGACTCAGCTCTTGTAATCAATCAGATTAAAGGGGAGTGGGAAACTCGTCAAGCGAATTTGGTGTCGTACATGAATTATGCCAGGAGGCTGCTTCCGTTCTTCGATCGAGTGGAACTTCATCATGTACCCAGGGCTGAAAATCAGATGGCTGATGCCTTAGCCACGTTGGCTTCAATGTATAAAGTCAATCTTTGGAATGAAGCTCCAAGCATTGTCCTTTCGCGTCTTGACAGACCGGCATTTGTTTTTGCAATCGAGGATACCGCCGACGGCAAGCCATGGTTCCACGACATCCAGACCTTCCTTATGACTAAGGAGTATCCTGCGGGTGCGTCAACCCAGGATAAGAAGACTCTGAGGAGGCTATCTGGAAACTTTTATCTCAATCCTGATGGAGTGTTGTATAAGAGAAACCACGATCTCGTGCTACTCAGATGTGTAGATGAGAAAGAGGCGAGTATGCTCATGGAAGAAGTCCATGAGGGCACATTTGGTACGCACGCCGGCGGGCATGCCATGACGAGAAAGATCCTGAGAGCAGGGTATTACTGGCTGACGATGGAGTCGGATTGCTTCAGATTCGCGAAGAAATGTCATAAATGCCAGATTTATGCTGACAAAGTTCATGTGCCGCCGTGCCCATTGAATGTCATGTCCTCCCCTTGGCCGTTCTCCATGTGGGGCATCGACATGATAGGCAAGATCGAGCCCACTGCATCCAATGGTCATCGTTTCATTCTGGTAGCTATCGACTACTTCACCAAATGGGTGGAGGCAGCCTCGTACGCTAATGAGACCAAGCAGGTGGTAGCTAAATTCATAAAGAGGGATATCATCTGTCGTTATGGAATTCCCGAGCGGATCATTACTGATAATGGTTCGAATTTGAATAACAAGATGATGAAGGAGCTATGCCAGAGCTTCAGGATTGAACACCACAACTCATCTCCTTACCGGCCGAAGATGAATGGCGTCGTCGAAGCCGCCAACCAGAACATAAAGAAGATTGTTCAGAAGATGGTTGTGACGTACAAAGATTGGCACGAGATGTTGCCGTTTGCATTGCATGGTTATCGTACGACGGTGCGTACGTCGACCGGGGCAACTCCTTTCTCCTTGGTGTACGGTATGGAAGTTGTCCTACCGTTAGAAGTGGAGATTCCTTCTTTGCGAGTTTTGGTTGATGTGAAACTCGACGAGGCAGAATGGATTACGAATCGTTTGAACCAACTCAGCCTGATGGACGAGAAGAGGTTAGCATCGATTGCATTTGGTCGCCTGTACCAAAGCCGAATGAAGAAAGCTTATGATAAGAAGGTGCGCCCTAGAAGCTTTCAGACGGGTGATCTCGTCCTGAAGAAGATTCTTCCGCCACACTCCGATCACCGGGGCAAGTGGACTCCGAATTACGAAGGGCCGTATGTCGTCAGCAAGGTCTTCTCCGGAGGAGCTTTGTTGTTATCCACAATGGATGGTGAAGATTTTGCATCCCCGGTGAACGCGGACGCAGTTAAAAAATACTTTGCTTGAAAGAGACCCGCTGGACAAAAAAGGAAAGAGTCCAGGCAAAAAAGGGGCATCCCGGCGAACCAAAAACAGAATAAAAGGTTCGGGCAAAAATTAGGGATATATTGAAAAAATGTACACCCGCGAAGTCGAAAACCTACACTGGGCGGCTTCGGCAAAAAAGGGTATCCTGGTGAACTGAAAACCCGTAAAGGGCGGTTCACGCAAAAGTTAGGGATTTAAATAAGCAAATGACTGCGTTCCGCGCGTGGACTTTCATTGTTTAGTGGTTTGGAGGACCTGAGGGCCGTTTATCTGAATCAATCTCTTCCGAAGCTGAAGCGTCGGAGAAGTATCAAAGTCGAGTGGGTCATAGAGGGATCAACTCATGGTGTTCGTCTACGCCTCGTTGCCGACATTTGTATATACTGATGTATATTTATGTTTTATTTTGCGCGGCTTCCTCATTCCAGGAGCTTGCCTCTGTTGTAAAACATTTTTTGCCCGTTCAGGGGTTCACCATCAATAAAATGCATATTATTCAGCAATTCTGCCTGCCTGTTTAGTATTTACCTGTTTTGTTTGCGAATGAAAACGCCGATGTTTTAATAAAATGCGCATACATAAACTTACGGGCCTAGGCCCATTGATTGTTGAAACAATTAATTACCTGAATATTGTCACGAGATAATAACCTTGATAGGCCCCTTTGAGGAGGGTATCTTGTCTGTTGTTTATGTTGTCGCAGGTGTAGCACATTCCAGACGATGTGTCGTGCGCATCCCCGAAGCAGGGCGAGTCCTCCTTCTCCAGCAGAGTTCAGTAGTCTCTCCTCCGCAGAATCTGAATGCGAGATAGCGAGCATTGACATGTCTCCCCGGACAGAGATGATTATCTTCCCCGAGCAGGCGCATCCTGAAGGAACGTCACCTCATCAGCCGAACCAAGGGCCAAAGCTCGTGTTTCCCCAGCAAGGTCGCCGAAGCAGGTGTCTCCCCCCACACCGGGTCACAAGTGCAGGTCTCGTAGGAAGTTGTTCGTATGCCGAAGGATGCAGTAACTGATGGTGTCAGACTGAAGTCTCCCGCGGAATTGAAATTCCCCACCAGAGCCGTATTCTCTCCTGAAGCCGGATGCTTCCCTCTTCCCCAGTAGAGTGTTGGAACAGCTGATGTTGTATCCCTCTGCAGAGTTGCATTTTCCCTCGAAGTCAGATGATTCCTTCTTCCCCAGTGGAATTGAATTCCTCATCAGAGTCGTACTCTCCAGTGAAGTAGAATGATTTCTCCTTCCCCGGCTGAGTCCGCAAAACCCCCAGGAGAGCTGAATCTTGGGTAGCAGTTGGGACCATTAGTGGATTTCTCCTAGCAGGGCGTGGTGCAGCTGATGCTGTATTTCCCCAGAGTCGCACTCTCTCCAGCAAAGCAGAATGACTTCTCCTTCCTCAGCCGAGTTGCAGATGTCCAAGAGAGCCGAGTCCTTGGAAGTTGATCAGATCATGATTGGTTTTTCCCCAGTGGAGTGTGGAGTAGCTGAAGTTGTTTCCCCACAGAGTTGTTATCCTCAGAAGAGTAGCCGAGAAGGCCCCGCAGTTTATTCTCGCGATTGACATCGCATTCCTTCAGCAGGTCCAGGTTCTCGTAGAGCTTCGTTCCCCTGCAGTAATCAACTGAAGTTGTTTTCCATGCAGCAGTCAACGAAAGATCAATTCCCCAGACGGAGTCCAATTGATATTGGCGTGACCATATTCTCCTCAGCAGGATGATTCCTCCATCTGAGTAGTCATTTCTCCTTGACAGGAGGATTTCCCCCTCGGCAGTTATTTCGCTGACGGGATCGCATCATTGTGCATGATCGCATAGCATTTGACATAAACGCATAGCATTTCCGCCGTGTGGGGCATGGCGCCGAAGCATATGCATCATAAACACGATCTAGGTTGTTACCGTTCTTGTTTTGCAGGTGTTCCGCCGAAGGATCAGTGGCTCAGGACGATTCCTGACTTTCTCCCCAGCGAAGTCTTCAGTTCAAGACGATTCTTGAATTCCTCAGCAGGGTCGTTTGCTTAAGGTGATCCTTAAGACCTCAGCGCAGTTTCCCGAGTTGTTTGCTTAGGATGATTCTTGAGCTCCCCAGTAGCGTCCCCAGCAAGAGTTGCCCAGGAGGATTCCTGGAATACCCAGCAGAGTGTTTGCTCAGAATGGTTATCCGTCCAAGATGATTCTTGAGGGTGCCCAACGGAGTTGTTTGTTCAAGATGACTCTTGAAGTCCCTAGCAGCGTGATATGTTTGCTCCAACAGTGATGTCTAATCTGAAGATTGGCTTCGTAGACGCCTGAAGGCGATATCAGAATGTTCCTGTGGATTCAGATTCCCTGGTTGATGAATCAACGTTTGTCTGAAGACAAAGTTCAAAAGTTTGTAGATGCAGCTTTTGTGTGCAAAGTGATCCGTGTTGGCCTGAAGACCAAGTCAGTTGTCCCGAGGGATGATTGATTGCGATCGAGTGAATAGTGTTTCTTCGGACTGAAGTCGAAGAAGTTTCTCCAGCTGAAGCGGAGTTTTGCCTGAAGGTAAAGTGTTTGAATCCCCGTAGAGTCATGAATGGCTCAGGATACCACTTCCCTGACTGAAGTCATAGATTTCCCAAGCTGAAGCGAAGGTGCCTGAAGGCAAGGTTATCCCCAAGGTCATGAATGACCTAGGATTCATTTTTTCGGACTGAAGGCCGAAGTATATCCCTGACTGAAGTCACGGATACTCTATAGCAGAGGCGGAGTTGCCTGAAGGCAGATCCATGCATCCCTGAAGGCCAAGGATCATTTTCTTCAGACTGAAGTCGAAGATACCTCCTGCAGAGTTGCCGACGGGCAAAGTTTACATCCTTGAAGGCCAAGGATGCTTGTCTTCAGAAGTACTTGAAGATCTTTTCTAGCTGAAGCTGGAATCGCCGACGGGCAAGGTTTCTATCCTTGAAGGCCAAGGATACCATCTTCAGGAGTACTTGAAGATCTTTTCTAGCTGAAGCTGGAAGTGGCCAGGGGCCAGGGTTTCATATAGCTTTGATGTTGAAGTTCTACGGTGAACTCAGTATGCAGTAGTATTTGGATGTTCGTTATGGTTCTGAGGGTGAACCCCAGATCAGAGTATGCTTGTTTGAGTCTCTCATTCCCAGCGGAGTAGTTTCAAATACGCAAGTGTGCTTTTTGTTCCATTTACCGGGGGTGAACCCCAGGTCAGAGTTGCTCAGTGTTGTATTTTCTCCGGCGGCGAGGTCGGATGTTTGTTTGGCGGCGAGGTCAAATTATGTTTGTTTGACGGCGAGGTCAGACTCTTTAAATTCCCAGCAGAGTGATGTTTGTTCGACGGCGATGTCAGATTCGGTTTTCCAGCGGAGATGTTGGGTATGCCAGACAATTTAGTTCTCAGCGGCGATGCGGGGTATTTTGATTGTTCGACGGCGATATCAGATGTAGTTCTCCAGCGGCGATGTTGGGTGTTGTGGTTGTCTGAAGGCAATATCATAAGAAGGTAATGCGGGTAACTGGCGGCGATGTCAGATCAGTGCTTCTCCAGCTAGTTGTTGAGCAGCTAGTGTTGCAGTGTTCAAAGGTTTGTTCTCCGCAGAGTATCATGTGCTCGTGCAGTTGGCAAATTTTCGGGTTTACCAGTATTCAATCGTCTCGCACCTTGATTGGCTGAGAGTCGTTCGCTTCTCACCCAGTCAGGTTCAAGCCGTTTGAATAGGGGCAGCTGTTGCACCCCAAAATTTGACCAACATTTATTTATCCATCAAGTGTTTGAAAGTTGATGCCTTCATCAGAAAGTTCAAGAGATCCTCAGAGGAATTGGTTGAAACCAAGGTTGTGTGCCTCATAGCTTGAGAGTTGTGGGAGCTCCTCAGATGATTCTGAGACTTTGAGAATGAACTTGAAGCTTTGAGAAAGCCAATGAGATGTCTTGAAAGCCATCATGAAGCCCAGAGAGGTCATTATGCAAGAATTCAGAAGATTCAGCCATGAATGGTAGAATTAGGGTTTTGACTGGGTCAGCCCTGGGATAACTGAAGATTTAGAGAAGGTTGAGACCTAATCCAAGGGCCATGAGATCATGGAATGATGTATGAAGATGGTATAAAGATGATTCCTAGACCAACTCATCATGATTGAGGAGTTTGAGAAGTTTTGAGTTAGGGTTTCTAAGGAGTGTCAGTGAAAAAACCCTAATTTGATCCCTATCTTCCAGGCAGTTTTAGATCAAGATGTGATTGATATCTCATCTTCCCCACAACATGAATGTTGTAGGGCTTGTTCTTAGCTTTAATTTGAGTGGTAGAAGTCCTTGATAGGATGTGCAGAGCTCAAGTTATGGTTTTGACAAATTACAGGTCAGCTGAGGTGTGTGAATCTGGGTCCTTGAAAGTCACCCAACTTGCAGACAATGTTTGCCCTAGTAGGATGATTCCTATGATTTCTTGGTCAACATGAATGTTGAAGAGCATCTTCTTAGATTTCTAGAGAGTACTAGAAGTCCTTGATAGGATTTGTGGAACTCAACTTATGGTTTGAACAAGACAGGGGTATTTTGGTCATTTGGTGATTATAGGTCATTTTAAGCAAAGGCCATATCTCCTATTTCCAAGCCTCAAATGAAAAAACTCAAAACATCAAAGTTGTTCAAAATGGGATTTTAAGCCTAGAAAAGTGGTCATTAGTTGTTGAAAAAGCTTGTAGCAAGAATTTACAAGATTGGTTGAAAATGACCTAAAAATGACTTATAAGTTAAATGAATCCAAGTTGGAATTTGGTTTGGGAGATCCACAAATCCAAAATAGGTCATCCAATATGTCATTTTGACTCCAAACATAATTTTAAAACCAATGGTTCAAGTAGATTTTTGATTTGAAGCTTAAAAATGGAGGTTGCTTTGTAATTTTGATTCTTGCATCATAAGGCAACTTGCAAATCTTCACATAAGGCAAAACCAAGGCTTGTTTTTCACACATTCCCTTCCAATATCTCACAAAGGGAGATTTTAAAGCAAAGTTAAGAGGTTTAATGCATGATATGAGATGATCCCACATATCACTTCATGAGAAATTCTAAAACTTTCTAGATGATTCCATAAGTTTCTAGACTCTTCCATTGGCTGTTATAAAAAGAGTAGATCACCATGAAGAAAAGGTTGGTGAAAGTTGTTGAATCCATTGGTGAAGAGTGAGAGGAGAAAGAGATATCCAAGGTTTCCTTCAAGTGTAAGTCAAGCTCGAATTCACCATTACAAGTCTCTTCCATCAAAATTCTTGCAAACAGAAAGATATCCACCATTGGAGGAGCATTTGGAGAAGATTACAAGTTTTGAATCAAGCCCTAACATCACTCACCATTGATATTTGACAGGTTGGTAACTTGTTCCATAGATCCTTATTTAGGTGCATACTGTTAGATTTCTAGGTGTAAAGATAACATGCTAGGTTAGTTGATGATTTTCTGAGGATTTGAGAGAGATCCATGGAGTTTCGTGGCAGGGTGTCATTTCTTGCAAGATTAAGAACAAGCTGTATATTGAGTTTTGGTGATTATGTTATAGTGTAGAATGATGAGGACAACATGTAGAACAAGTTTATACCATTGGAATTAAGCTTCATCGTGATTGATCTCAGAGAATTATGGTGGAACCCTAATGTTCATGCGTTCTGTTAGAGTGATACCAGATGTTTCAGTGGAAATTATTGGCACCATCGTGTTCTTGGTGATTAGTAGAGCATCTTTGCTCTTGGAAGTTTTGATTTTCATCGAGCATGGAGGGAGAACGAGGGACCTGAAATCTTGTGCATGGAAGTGAAAACTGAAAACCCTAGCATGTGTTTGGGGACGATGAGCCTCCACCGTTAGATGGTTCTGGTTCTTTGACTCTTTCATCTGATCGCACGGCCTTGATTTAATCTCAGAAGTGGAGGGAAATACTTGAAGCTAAACGCAGCGTTTGGTTTAATGAGGAGTTCTAGGCTTCAGCAAATCGTTACTACTTACACCTCACTCGCGGCCCAAGTCCAATTTTAAACTAGAATCTCTTGCTTTTTGCACCGCAGCTGTATTATTTTCTTTTGATTTTCGTTTTAAATTTTCTGACTCATATTGGGCCTAAGCCATTCACTATCTACACCCCCAGGTTCTCAGCCCATCATGATAATAACTGGGCGCTGCTTCTATTGACACCCCCATCCCATTTTTCTTATAATTTCTCATTTTTAATTTCTTTTAATATTTTAGCATTTTATAAAAATCATATAAAATAGAAAAATGAATGTTTTTTAATGCTTGTTTTTTCTACATGTTCATAATTCTGTCTAGAAAAATACCAATAAATAAAATTCCATTTTATTTTTCTTTTAATATTTTTAGAATATTATTCATTTAAATAGCCTTTTTAATATGGCTAGTTTGATACTCAATTTTGTAGAATTTCTTTTAGGACCTTCCCTTAGGATTTTTGAGCCATTCTTTTTGGCATAGTTAGATATTGAATCATAGTTCCTATAGGATTTAATTCATGACTTTTAGGTTAAAATTTGATTAGTTTGTTTAGGCTAGCATTAGCATAACAAAATTAGGGTTTTATTCACCATAAGTAGATTTGAACAATTTTGTTTTGGGTTTTATAGGCCAAATTAGAGTATGGGGAATATATGGGTTAAGGGTAGGTATGTGTAGAATCCCCTAGAATTTTTCTAGAATATTATATAGTATTTTAGTATTTTTAATTGATTTTTGAATGTATGGATAGTATGTGTGTTGCTCAAGGGCATAGTTTGTATTGTTTTGCTTTCTTTTCTTCTCCTTTGAGTGTGTGAGCCTTGAAGATTGAGTTGAAGACCTTGTGGATCATCATTGAAGACTTTGAAGACCTTGTGGAGGAGTTTAGTTTTAGCTGTTGTTTGTTCTGTTTGTAGGATCATAAGTACATAGGTAGAGCTTTAGATAGAATAATTCCATTCAATAAACAAGGAGTGTCTTGTCCACATCCTTCCTTCTCTATGATATAAAGTCCCTTAAGGGTATTCACCTCTCTCCTTTGGAGGGATTAGTGACCTTGCCCTATGAGGTAGAACTTTGAGAGAGCCTTTCCTTTTGATGTTAAGTCCTCAATGGCATCCTTTGGAAGTCAGTGAGCACTCTAACATCCTCATCTCATCTTGTTGATTGAATCTGGTTTGTTGGAGCATTAAAGCCATTGAAGATAGAAGCTGAAGCTTTGAAGAGGATGATTCCTTGGAGATTGTTGAAGTCTGAAGACTTTGTGAAGATCCAGTTGATACTTGAATATCCCTGAAGATAGTGAAGCCTGAAGGTGGAGCTGATCAAAGAAGCTGAAGCTTAAGGGAGAAGATGAGTTGATACTCATGTTGTAGGGTTGATACCTGGAAAGCAATGGATATCTGAAGTCTGAAGACTGAGTAGCTGCTGGAGGAGCTGAGGCTTTCTTCTGTTTTTCTGTTCTGTATTGTTTGTTTTGCTTGATTTGTATGTTGCATTAGAATAAGTCCATCTAGAATAAGTTCAGTCTAAGAGCATGATTGCATCAGAGGTTGAGTTGGCTCCCTCTGCTTGTATTGTTATTGCGTGGCTTTGCTTGTGGGTATTCAGTAGAGCCCAGCTCCCTTGCCCATGTGTTTGTTTGCTGATGGCATTTCATTTTGTTTTATCTGTATGATTGCAGTTTACCATTTATTGCTTGATAGCATGTTGTTTATTTCTCAGTATGATTACTGTTATTTCATGACTGGCTTGAGGTCGAGACGAGCTTGTGGAGGCTGAAGCCCCACACACATTTCCTCCCTCACTTGCATTGCATGCATTTTACTGTTTAAAGCTGATGCTTTTGTCTGTTTTGGTGTATCATTGACATGATCCCTTAGGACTCTCATTTCCTTTGATAAGGATTTGATGATAGACTGTTAGGTTGAAACTTATGCATGACAACTTCTAGGAGTTCCTTGTTCAAACCTCAACCATAGGATGAATCCATGGCATGATAACAGTAGGACTTGATAGTCTCCCTCCTAGTTGGGCATGTTCTCTTCTCATCTCAAAACAGTTTAAGATACAGTAATCATGAATGATTTCTTTCGTACGTTACGAGCCTTAAGCTATCTGAGAAAGGATTGTGGGAGAGTTTCTTTTCCATGGTCTGGACGTTTAGTATGGTACCCTTTGGGTGACATGCGGCGCATTCACTCTCAGGTCATAGTCTCTAGTGCGGTTGAAATCGCAAAC